>JAMXBC010000487.1:0-20807 GCA_024138005.1 Lumnitzera racemosa | reverse complement strand
GGATGTTTTTGGACATGTGAACAAAATGACCAATACACTTAGATAAGAAAAGAACACTTTTTAAAAGTTGGACCCGCCCCTAGTATGGAGGTATTTAAAGAACCCAATGGCTAACGCATTTACTAACTTAATAAGACATGACAAGTCAATATGTTTACGGGCCCCAAAGAAAAGGTACCCCAAATGCTTGTGGGTGTTTAGCAAAAAACCCCATAATTTTTTTTTTTAAATAACTTGAAAAACCCCTACTAAGAAGAACAGATTTTCCTTTGATAGTTTTAAGGCTAGCTAGCGAAAAAAAATTTTTATTCGGGCCCAGCTTTGCCCAAGAAAATGACTTTGCATCGTCTTAGAAAAATCATGATATCACCGAAAAGAAAAAGATGATTAACAAACCTTTGTGCAAATCTCCATTTTGAAACAAAGACCTATCCTTTCCCCTTTACTTCTCGCTTTGTGAGAACTTTTCTATAGCTAAACAAAAAGACAAGGAGAAATTGGGATCCCTTGTTGAAAACTACGTGACTGCAAAAGAAATTTGCAGGTTCTCCATTCAAATTTATAGAAAATTTTAGAGTGTAACACATTTCATCATTCATTTGTAAATTAAGGAGTGAACCAAACCTTTAAAAAGCTACTCTGAAAACACCATTTAACATGGTGGTAAGCCTTATAATATCTCCCTTTAATGGTGCATCTGGCTCCCAGGTTTTCTTCATGGTACCAAAAAAAGAAGATCCCAAGCCATAAGAACATTTTACACCCCTTCGCCTTTGTGAAGGCTATTTGTCTTTAAAAAGGAAGAGTAACAAATTTAAACGCTTAGCAATTAATCGAGAATTTACTTGTAAAGTCTATTACAATATGAAAATGGTTTTAAATTTCACAAAAGAAGATTTGGGGATTAAAAATACAGCAAAAAAAATTTTAGATTTTGGGAAAAAACACCCACGTAAAAGAATCTTTAATGGCTAACAAACCTTTCCCCACCAAAAATTCCTTAGCATTCCAAAAGAAATTTATATTATACCACTAAGCTTAGGATCCTTATCTTTTCACCATCAGGTCAAAGTGGATTTAATTTCTGCCCCAAACTAGTTTAAACGCATCTCCCAATTGCCTTTCCTCTCTTTGCAACCAAAACTTCTGGTGGTGGAAAAAGGGAAAGAGGAATCGTAGCTTATTAAGAGATTTCGAAGTGGTTAACTGTGTGATATTTGATTTCACGGTGTAAAAGAAAAAACTATCCAAATATCATTAAGGATCTAATCCTTTGTTTGTGGGTTTTTATCTCAAGGACCTAAGGAAAGAACATAAAGTTACAATCACTAAAGCTTGAGCCAATAATTTTCAATTTTTTATGTCAGAAAAGATTACTATGTAACCTTAAGGAGGGTAAAGCTCCTTAAAAGCTTATTTCCCATCTTCCCAAAAGGCATTTGTGGGTTCGTTCAATCGATTATTCAATCTTCAATCTCATAAAGTTTTATTTTTATATCTATTTCTCTTGTAGAATATTTGAGAGATATTAAACCATTTAACTTTTAGGTTTAATATTATAAATGATATCTAAACTTTACAATGTGACAATTGTTTTTCTTCGGTAGGAGAGTATTTAAAAAAAAAAAAAAAGGTTAAGGCAGTGTCGAAAGGATACTATTAGTCCGTCACCCTGATATCTCTAGTTAGCCTTTTTGTTATCAAAGTACGATTGTAAAAGTATATGAAAAGTAAGGGGAATGGAACGCGGATCCCCTTACCTAGGGGTTTTATTTTGCATTTATAATGGACAAATCGTGCTTGTACCTAGATTAGGTTTAGAGTTAGGTTTAAACCTCGATATTACTAATTTAGGCTTTTTGGCTCATTTTACTAAAAAAGTTATTTCATTTGCTTCCACTCTTTGGTGACAAGTTTGGCATAGAGAGTACTTAGGGAGGTCGGTTTTCTGGAATCTCTAGAAAAAATTTGTAATCCATAGCCTGACGCGGCTGAATATTGAAGAAGCAAAGGGTTGAAGAGGCAAGTTAGCCGTGGTCAGAACACTTTAGATATCATATGCTTAAAACGGCAGGAGCCTGAAGAGGGTGAGTGCCTGAAGGGCTGAAGACTTGAATAGATTGATATGCTTGGAAAATGCTAGGGAAAGCATATTATGTATTCCAAGCTAGGTATGTCCTATCCTAAATAGACCTAGATAGGTTAGTTAGTCTCTAGTCTGCAGAAGTGTAGGATTTTGGGCTTACTTGTCATCCATACTAGTTGTAGACTTCGAATAATTTTATCTGTCACTACTTAATAGCTTTAGGTATTCATATTGCTAGTCATCCATTCATTAGACTTAGAGATATAAGGGTATCTTTTTCTCGATTGTCCATCAATATAGGACTTTAGGTTAGTGCTTTATATGTGATTTGATCGTCACTTACAGTATGTAGGATTTAAAGCTATTAAGGGAGCAACATTTGCATTATTATGTTTGGGTAGGCTAACGGTGGAAGGCATTTCTCTAGCCTCAAATCATATTTTAGTTCTTGTACTCGTCTCAAAGGAGCTAGAAATAAATCTTGGAGAATAATAATGGAACAAACTCATAAACAACAGTCCATGGAGTTATACTCATTTCTATCAATGTGAGTTAATGCATAAATAGGGCTCGATAATATGAAATGGTGTTTCTACAAGATATAGTTAGCTTTTCCATTAGTTATGCTGGAATTCTGAACAGTGCCTTCGGGCTTTGTCCAGCTCCAGTAAGCATTGCTCAGCTTGTACAATCGCTTGTTAACAAGCCAAAGGTACTTGGCGCCGCAACACGTGTTGTTGTGTTCGGCTATCGGCTATCGGATGTATTAGCTGAAGGATAGGAAATCAAGCTTAATTTTAGTAGTAATGAGGAAGTGAAAATAGCTCGGTCGCATTGTTTAACTCCGGCAGATGTTCGGCCTTTTTGCACTTTCAGATGAACAAACTCGGCATTCGAGCTACTCGGCCTGCTGATCAAATCTTGTACAATTTGGCTTCGGCATATGCTCGAGTCGAAATTTTTACAGATTATTCATCTATATTAAGTACATAAAAAGAGCTCAGTGTACTTTAAAGTTCATCATTATTTTGCTTGATTTCGTTAGCTGCTTAAAGCTCGAAATTGAACATGCCTACTCAGAATTTACTCGGCATTCCTTCTATCTGATTCACCCACCTTGGGTTTTTTTAATCAAAAAGCTGTTTTTTTACCCAATGAAGCTTGGAATAATAGCGATTGATGCTTGCTACCACTCCATGGAGCTCGGATTTTGTTAGTATACACTTGTCGTGATTCGGCTTTGGAGTACTGAGCTTAGCATAATGAACCCGAACGGACAAACTTAATAGTGCTCGAATCTTGTCATTTGGATAGGCTTGATTAAAGTTTGAGTGGAGTTCGATTGAAAGGAGCCTGTAGCTAGTGTTAGATTCATGGAAGGCTTAGCAGCGATTAGACAAAAAACACGACTCTGTGGTGCCAGCAACTCTATTGCTGGTGTAGCAGCATTTTCAACGAAGCTCGATCTGCTGTTGTTGCGTCTTCGGCTTTTGGTAGACAGCTCGGATATGTGGATAGAGCAACTGAAATTGATGGCCTAGTTCGACCAACAGATTAAGCAAACTGCCTTAAATGGTTCGGAATGACGTGGTTTCTTACAATGTTGCCAATGGATGTTGTCTGTGTGTTCGGTTGGAGGGGGCATTAACCTGAGTTCTTTACTGTGTCGCGCGTTACCCGATTCCTAATGATAGCGTGGTGTTTTAGTGGAATGGCTTGATGTTGCTCGGCATAAATCGGAGTTTAGCTGAATTGAGCTTGGCCATGGTAGGAGACAGTTTGGTTAGTAGAATTCCTGGCCCAACTCCGTGTCATTTCGGACCTGAATTTAAATTACAGCTCGGCCGCAACGGATCGTCTTGACTCAAACGAATGATCGGTATGTAGAGATATGGACTACTTGTTCCAATCGGTGTTTGGATCACCCATTAAAGTTGCAACCTCGGTCGGTTTTTGTGAGCCTGCTAGGAGATGGTTTGGTCCTGCTATTGTTCTAATCAGTCCGGGCTGCTCGGCAAGATATACAACTCAGAACTTTCCAACTTGGACCATGGCTACGCATGTGGAATGGAGTTCGCCAATATGAAGAGTAGATTGGACTTTTCAGTACAGGTCGGAGACTCGGTAAGATTATCTAGTCACGTCCAGCTAGAAAAGAATTTAATAGCTGGGGCATTTGGCCTTCTCGCCTATGCTCAGTTCAGTTCGACAATTTTCTACTGTTGCCTCAGACAAGCTCGACCACTTGCCCGTGGCAATCAACAATTGGAACGGCACGGGGGGGGGGAAACCCGGTACAATCCAATACCTCAGCCTTGCAACTATCAATAGCTCGGGGCAGTGGACCTTAACTCAGTTTGGTAGAATTGAGAGGACATCATGGATACAACTTTAATTAACACCACAGCACAAGCCAGTACGACAATTAGGCACATTATCTGTATGCAACTAGCTCGATATTTGGCTCACGGCCGAGACTTTGGCTCACCGTTTATTCGCTTGCAGCTATCGCGTGGGGAAGGCTACTTGGTCAGGTGTAGCCTAGTCATTGCAAGCTCTTGTACGTTCTGCAATTGCGAACCGCTGGTTAGCCTGGCCTCGGCTTGATGTTTTGGTTTTAGTGTTCGGCATGCGCTGTCTCGGACGTAAGTTGACATTATACTAACGTAGCTCGGCAGTGAGGGACTCGACCTCGATCGACTATGCTTGGCTTAGTTTGTTGTAGGCTCAACAGCATGGCATGAAGCCAACTAATTTGGGCCATGATGGACGAAAGCTTGGGTTGTTTTTACTATCGGCTCTATAGATTGGATCACTCGATATTGGATCTGTGTATAAGCTACACGAAGCTTGGTTTTGTGACTTGATTTACTCAAACTTGCTTGCCTTGCTGGAGTGAGCTCGGGATCTTGCTGGAGATCCTAGTAAGGTGATTAAAAGTCGGGCTCAAGTATGCTGCAACTTGAATTTTAAGAAGTGGATTTCCAACGTAGGTCTTGCTTGGTTTTTTCTTTATTTTTTAGGCCAGCTCTACTAAAGTTGCTTTGACAACTGGTTCCATGAATGTCAGGAACTTTTAATGAATATCTTGGCCACGAAGGTGATAGAAATCGAAACTACAAAATCCTTTAACCTAATCTGAGTGCGACTTGTTGAAGAGACTCAGCAAATAAGATTTTACCATTCCAGCTAATTTATACCAAGTGCCCGAGCTGATCATTACTGCAAACTAACTCCATAAGATGCAGTCAAGTAATTTTTCATCTCTAATAGTCAGTATGACTGAAAGATGTTCTACTTCAGTTTGACTTCACACACCTGTTTGACCATTAACCGTGCTGACCTTCAACTTGGCAGTATTGGTGTCAGAGAACCCCGCAACAACCATCCATGTCTTCTCGAAAGGTCCTTAGGTTCTACTTGATACCTATTGTTCGTAACCTCCTCCTGGACTATACCATTTGTTTGTTTTTGTTACAAGCATTTCTAGTGACCTGTTGCAATTTCTAGTCTCATGAAAAAGATTTTATGTTAATTAATATTGATTTTCTTTGATTTTTCATTTATACCCTTTATTATTTCTTTTACATTACTTCTTTTAGGCAAAATTCTTTTGTCTTTTCCATTTTAGGTACGATGTTTAACATTTCAAGTATAATACTCCTTATAATATGTAGGTTGCAATACTCATCATTATCTATATTGAATATTCGTCCTTTGTGAGCTTAGTGTTACTACTTTCCTCTTCTATACTCTAATCGTAATTACGTTAAGGCTACTAGCGGCGAGGTGACCTCATTAAGCTGACTTGTGCATCATATTGAGTTAGCTTTGTGAGTTCACGTATTTCCTTGTGCGTCATATCCTTAGAATTAATTGTAGTTTTTACTTGTCATCTCTTTTACTTATTTCTCATTTTCACATTTCGTCACCTTCATTTCAAGCTTTCTACAAGCTTGGACTCTCCTTAATACTATCACCCTTGTCAGCTTCAACGCTTTAGTATATCAATCTTGCAATCAGAGCGGAGGTTCGTTTGGGTGGTAGTTTTAAGCTTTCTTGTGAGAGTGTTAGTTATGGTAGTAGTGTAGTTACATAGATGTTAGATATGAGTTGTTTGAGTTAATAGAAGGTGTAGCCTGTTTGTTGTGTTGTATTACTTATTGGCCTTATTTTGAAAACATATGAAAATAAAAGCAAGTTTCCAATTGGTTTATTATTCTTTGGAGTAGTTGTGATATTCATAGATTAGATTGAACATTCATGTGGAGGAGTTTTTGTGAATCATTTAGCTTAGAAACTATATCTATTGTTTCTTAGGAATATGGAGTTTGCTTGGCTAAGTTTCATTGAAGGAGTGATGGAACTAAGTGTTAACACTAGTAATGGAGATGACAATAGTTAGGTATTGTCTAATATAGACAACAACCTTATAACATTCTCGAAGTACAAATGAACGAATTATGAGATGGCTAACCTCTATAACAATCTGACCGAGGCTATTCATGCATTGCCTTTTGACCTGCTAAGGTCGTGTAGACTACTCCCTACGTTGCTCCAATTTGTGAAAGGATAGACATCCTAACTCGATAAGCTCCAAGGTAGAGGGGTAGGAGGATGCGTGTAATGAAGAAGGAATATCTTATGTGATATGGATAATGGTGTAGAACAAAAGTAAAATGAGGACGAGAGTGGCTCGAGCACCCTAAGCTGTTGATATGTAAAGCTTTGGATTTCGAGCTTCAATGATTCTAGAACATAATGACTATCTAATGGATTAGAAGGTGAGTATGCTTTTTATTATTACCAGTATAAGGGCGTGAGAAGGTAAGGATTGCTACTATAGAGTTCTTAGGTTTATGTCGAAATGTGGTGGAAAGAACTTCCAAATTATGAGGAGATAAGAAGGACTAAGAAATTAGTACTTGACCTGAGATGAAGAGGATTACTTAGAAACATAATTGTTCCAGATACTTACTTGCATGATACCTTTAGTTGACTTTAAGCGGATGAGGCAACGGAGCCGAACTATTGGCGAGAGTACGTTAGAGAGTTCCAAATAGTCATGTTCGATGTGAAGTGAATGAAGCATCAAGCCAAATAGTATCCATATTTCTTATGGATGAGAAGCGATATTGATATATCATGGAACTTACAACAGTGCTACGTTGGTGAGACCATAAGATAGCCCAACATGTAGAAGATAGAGGGAAGAAATAGGCGAGCAACTTCCTAATGAGCTAACTAGTCCAATTATGGTCGACTACTTAGGGAAGTTTACTAAAGCTCAGCAGATGTATTTTGACTAAGTAAGAATAGATGTTCAAGGCGTGATAGAAGGGTTGACCAAACTAATGGAGGGACAGGTCGTTGAGAACTTATGAGAAGGGATTATAAAGATCGTGGAGGAAACGAGCTAGATCAAGTGCTCTAAGTTACGTAAGGGTTTTAGCCACATGGCTTGCCTAAGGTCTCGAACCAAATAACTATGTTATCAAGGGAGATGCCCTGAAGATTAAAGTAGAAAGCATAGATGAGGAAATAGAAGTGAAGAAGAAGTTGAGGTTACTGTCAATTGATTATTGATGAAGTTGTGTTTGTTGAAGAATTAGAAAAGTAACTTTGGTTGTTTGACATGTGATGAGTTTCGAACTTCTATTGAGGCGGAGAAGTAGAGAGAGAATTTGTTCACATCACATGTAAGGTAAATGATCAGGTATGTGTGCTTTAGTTCGACAATGGAAGTTGCTAATGTTACATATGTAGACCTTGTTAAAAAGCTCAAAAGTTTTGCCAATCTAAACTTACACTGCAAGCCGTTAAGTTACATTAGCTAATGGAAAAGAGAGCAACTACATGTCACTTAGTAAGTATGTGCCGATCTCTGTAAAAAATTATTCTAATGAAAAACTGTCTGACGTTATTTACCATGTATACCACATTTTTTTTTTCTTTTCTTCATTTTGTTGCTCAGTAGACCTTAGCTTTTGATAGGAGGATTATGCATGATAGATTCCAGGAACCTATGTGTTTGAGTAAGGATGGAAAAAGAAGATCACTTTTGAACCTTAATGACGCCGAGTCCAAGTTAGCAAGCTACAAGCTAAATTTGTTAATGACCTAAGAAGACTTTGATTCTAAGTAGAATAAGCTCCAAAGAAGCTATTAAAGTTGACAGGTCGACTTTTTGTTGATCAAGCAATGTTTAAAGTTAAAGGAGCAGATTAAGCTACCCATAGAGGTCGAGGAGCACTAGATGAGTATGCTGACCTGTTTCTGAACAGTTGCCTAAGAGATTCTCCTTTTAGAGGCATTAAATATTGCATTGACTTGATAACTTAGTTTTGCCCTACCGAACAAAACTAATTTATTGACGAAAACCCTGAACAGCTGTTAAGATCCAAAGATAAGTTAATGAGCTACTAAGCAAAGGGATATGTAAGAGAGAGTCTTAGCTTTTGTGCTATGCTAGCACTCTTGTGCCGAAAAATGATGTTCATGGCATATGTATGTAGATCGTAGAGCTATGATAAAGATCACAATCAAAGGTTACGGTATTCTATCTTCGGGTTAGATTGACATGTTAGATGAATGAATAAGTTAGGGTCTTTAGTAAAATGATTTAAGGTATAGTTACCATTAGATTGGAATGAGGCTTAAGAGACAAGTGGACAATGATGCGAAACTTGGCATAATCTTTACAAAAGTTAATGCTATTACCTTTTTGCTTCCAATTGCCACCGAACACCTTCATGAGATTAATGGAACATGTGCTAAAAACTAATTGGAAATTGTGTCTTGTATATTTTGACACATCTTTATACAGTATCATCTATCAAAGCCTCTTTGAGTATCTCTATGCCGTGCTTGATAGACTTTGAGTCAAGAGTTATTTGGCAATTTGAAGAAGTGTTGTTTCAACTAGGGGAAGTGGTAATTTTTGGGTAGATAGTTGGTGGAGGAGGCTTATGCATCAATGATGAGAAAATTCGAGCTATTGTTGATGATCGACTCTAACCACTAGCAGAGGCTAAGAAGTTTTCATGGGACTAGTATCCTTTTACGAGATTCATCAGAAACTTCAATGCCATGATGTACCCTTACTAAGTGACAAAGAAGAATATTGAGTTTAAGTAAGGTGATGAGAGGGAGAGAGTTTTGTTGAAGTAAAAAGGCAAGATTGCTTCCGCACTAGTATTGTTTTATCTACTTTGACAAAATTTTGGAGCTCGAATGTGATGCATTAGGCATTAGTATAGGGCGCTGTCTTATAATGCAAATGGCCAACAAATTACTTACTATGAAGAAGCTGAGAAGGCTTTAGTTGAACTACTCAATGTATGACAAAGAAATTTCGTAGCTCTTATTTAAGGTGCTCTAAGTATGAAGCATTATCATTGCCAAGAGAGTTTCGGCATTTATACGCAACATGAATCTTTGGAGGGTACACCCAGTAGTTAGGATTAAGCTTTCAAGTGGACAAGTGCGGGGGTTGAATTTTTTTATTGGATTCCAACTTTGTGATCTAGTATAAATACAGGCAAGAATAATATAGTTGCCAATGTACTAACAAGGAAGAACTGTTCTTTGTACCAAGTTGTAGACCAAAATTTTAGGGTTTATGAGCATTCAAAGATAGTATCCTTAGGGACCCTAATTTGTTCTCTATTTGATAGGTGTGAAGGAAAAAACAATGGATTGATTATCCATGAAGATGGGTAATTATTATTTTGGGGAGGCAAGTTGTGTTAACTTGTTCTTTGAGAGAATTACTTGTTATATAAAGGCGTATTTTTAGTGGGGACTTTTTAGACATTTTGAGGAGAAAAGGACGTAAGAATTGTTGAGTAGATGATTCTTTTGGCAAAGATGAGGTAACGGTTGTACTAAATTATTGAGAGTGTTTTACTTGCAAGAGGCCAAATGTTAAGGTCGAAAAGGGGAAAGAAAGTTTGTACCTCTCTAACTTGACCTTGGATTGAGTTGATCATGGACTTTATCTTAGATTGCCAAAACAAAAAAAAAAAAAAAAAAAAACAAAAAAAAAAAAAAAAAAAAAAAAAAAAAAAAAAAAAAAAAAAAAAAAAAAAAAATAAAAAAAAAAACTGCTGAAGCAAAGATGTAGTGATGTTTTTCGTGAATAGATTTTGTAAGATGGTATACTTTGTGCCATGCTCTAAAACCAAACAATGCTTCAGCTATTGTTTTCTCTCTTTTTATAGGAAAATTATTCGATTATACGGTGTGTTTAGAGTGTAGTTTGGATCAGAAGATCCATAGTTTCTAAGCCATTTTAGATAACTCTTTGAATTGATAGGGACTAGCTACTATTTAGCATTTTGTCACCCCAAATCGGATGGACAAAACAGGGGTAATCAATTGTACTTTAGGATTCATTGTTTTTGACTGCAAGAGGAAGAAATTTTAAACCGATTGGGATGTCTATTTTCCCCATACTAGAATTCGGCTTACAATCGCATTGTATATGATTCCACCAATAAACACCCTTGAACTAACCTTAGGACTTATGTCTAAAGCAAGAAGACCCTAACACAAGAGCTTGAAATAGTCACTATAGCAGATTGTGAGAAAGTTACTCAACAAATTATCCAAGTCACAGAGAATGTGAGAAAGGGAGTAAAGGAAGGAAGTCAACGTAGTTTCAACTTGAAAGATTTGTGTAGCTACACTTGAAGTAAGGTGAGGGTCTCGAAAACAAAAGAAAAGAATACGTTTGTTTACCCAAGCCAACGGTCCCTTAAGAATTCTTCAAAGGTTAATGGACAATGCCTATAAACTGAAATTACTTAGAGGACTAATAGAGTTTCTAACACCATCAATTATTGCAACCTCGGCCTCTATCAGCCTATAGGAAAAAAAATTGAGCAAAGACAGTTGGATTTGATCTTAATCTAAATAAACTAGGAGGGATGATAGGAATCAAACTACTGACTTTTATCTAATGGATTAGCAAAGGCATATTTTACTATTTTACCTCACTCTTACCAAGGCCAAGTTGATCTTTATTGTCGGACAAATTCATAGCCGAATTGAGTCATTTCTCATCTCTCAGTAGTTAACCGTTACCTAAATATGCTTCATTGATAGTAAGACCCCTCAATTGTTGCTCGGCATGACTATAGCTGACCTTCAGCTTGGCAAGTAGTATTAGGTACTTAGAAACCTTGCATACATGATGCGAACTGTAACTAAAAAACAGACAAGCCCCGGTTGTTGGAAGGGTTTAAGCTTACAGAAAATCAAAAAGGATCAATGGGGAATGTTGTGAAGGGTAAACTGACGATGAAAATGGTAAGCAATTCCACAAATAGCTCCAGTGGCTATGACGGATTAATGGAACCTTCCAAGGAACTCACGTTACATTCGATATGATGTACAAATTGATCCAATGGAGGTTTACCTGCCACCTAACCTTGCTTAAGAAAACTGATAAGAGTGATACTGAGAGTAAACAAACAGTGTTTATGTGAGGAAGAAGTACTCAAGTGTATTGAAGTGTAATATGATCTATAACAATTACAAGTAACGGTCTTTTGTATACCCGTAAGTTCGACCACTTGCTTAAAAGGAAAAAAGACAGTAAGGGGCATTTCTTAAAAGAAATATCGTACACGATACAAAAGGGATAAAAATGAATATATAAGGAAAACAATCTTGGTGCTATAGATTTTATATATGATATTGTACGATGGCGATGCTGCATTAGCGTGGTTTGGTTAGGAGATGTGCTCAAAAAAAGTTCGGATAGATGGGCTGTTTATGTAGGGATAGTTTGTTAGTTCGGATATCTCTATCTTCAATTTCTCGGCAAGGATGATACTAAGTGATTGGCGGCTTCGGCACTAAAGAGTAATCATCAACTTGGCATACTACAGAATAATGGCAGTCATATGACAATGGCAATTAAATGTTGATCGGCAAGGATGTATTTAGCTCGGTAGGGGTTAGTTGGAAAAGAATTCGTTGTATTAGTCCCCTTTGTCTTCAAACTCGGCTTATCGTTCAGAGGTCGTAACTTAATACCCCATCAATACATTACACCTATGTCTGCTCGAAAAGAGCCTAAGTCTGCTCGACACTTTTTGCTTGGTTGATCTCCATCCTGACCGTACCATTTGTCTATTTCTACAGAAGCATCTCTGTTGACTCATTGCCACATGTCCAAATCTGAATGAAAGGATTCTGCTCTACAAAAAATTGATTTATTTGATTTTTCATTTTTAACCTCTTTAATATTTCTTGTACATTACTTCTTTTTTAGTAATAACTTTTGTTTTTTTATTTTTAAGTATGGATGCCTTAACATTTTGTGTATAAATACACTGGTAATACATAAACCACAATAATCATCATCCATCTGATATTGAATAACTCCCTTCATGAGCTTGGTATCTTTACTTTTCTCTTCTTCTCTTATTTAACCTTAAGGGCAAGGTTAGGGTAGCGAATGGCCTCATTAAGGTGCTCATGCCATCATATAGGTTAGCTTTATGAGTCCATGAGTCCTTTAATGCATCATATCCTTGGAATTATTTGTAGTTTTGCTTGTTCAGCTGGTTTACTTGTTTTCCCATTTTTGCATTTCACTACTCTTCATTTTAAGCTTTTTGCAAGCTTAGGACCCACCCCGATACTGTTCCTATTAGCTCCTTGGTGAGGTGTTATCAAAGCTCTTCATCTAATTCAGTGCATTGCAAGAATTGCTTGGTGAGCCAGAGAATTACATGGCCGTTGTGCTTGTTTACAATGGCAAGACACTATACTTATTGTAAGGAAAAAAACTCCAATCAACTTTTCTGTAGAACAACTCGCATTGGCCATTGTTGGTATGCTATTGCTTCAAGTAAAGAAGTCGTACGGCTAGTTAAAAGGACAACTTAGACTTGCAATTGAAATTAATGGAATCAGTGAACAAACTGCCTATCGCATCTTTAAGCAAATCAGATATAGCATTTGATAGTTAGCTTAGATTGTTGAATTACTTAGCCATGTATATGTTAGGTGGGGCTGACTAATTTCTTTATAGATACTACGATGCATTGTGGCAACTAGGAAAGGAAGGAGAACTTGGATCGCCGAAGCAAGGAGCTCAAATTGGCCTAATGCGGAGATCAATTTTGCATGGAACTTGATAGTTACAACATTGCATCGACTTTGTATTAAGATATAAAGTTCAAACCGTAGAACTCAGCACTAACATTGCCGGAAGCTTAGGCGATTTAGCCTTGTATGGAGTTCGTATTAGAGCTTGAATTGTGAGTAGGAGTAGCTAGCTCAAAGGAAACTCAAATGGAGTTTGGCATACTCATCATTATACACATTTGCAATTTGTAGCAACTTCGTTAATGCGCAATCCTGTCTCATCAAATTACATACTTCTCCATGGTGATGTGTTTTCTAGGTTATACAACGAAGAGACACCCTAACCAAATGTAAACTAGAAAGAAGTAAAAGGGTTTTAGCAAATTTTCTTTTGTTCTTTTTCAATTGGGTTTAAGCTCACCATGCCCTTGAACCACCTAATCCTTTTATCCATTTTGTGTTTGCTTTTTACGCCTAGTGATGTGGATTGCATCGCACGAGAATCAATTTGCATTCATAATGGGCAAGTGGGCTGATGTGACCAAATCCATAGTCGAAACGAAGACAACACCTGGAGCTTTATGAGAATGGGATATGTATAAATTCTCTTTTCCGTTCCACGTAGAAAGGTGACCCAAATTTTCTTTACGGCCGACAAACAGGGAAACGTGAGAGAGAAGAGACTCCAAGTGTTTTAGGGCGATCATCGCCCAGCAGCTTTGGCTCCGTGTTTAATTTTTATTTTCTTTCCTTAGTATAGGTTGTGGAGACCAAATTCTAGGAACAAGCAGGGGGTATACCCTTCGTGTAAGGGTTAGGAGTCCAGAACTACCAAACAGGTTATTCCCAAGTTCTTTTGTATTATTCTTGTTTAGATGTTATTTTATCTCGTTTCTTTTGGTACTGATCACAATCTTGAATCAATGTTGGGTGGGATTGTTTAATAGTGGTTATGGTTATTTCATTTGTGATGTTATGTAGTGATTGTCAATTTTATTCATGGAGTTTTGTGTTTCTATAGCGGAACATCAAAAAGATTATGGATAATGTAATAGTACATTATTCTAATGTTTTCATGAATGCCTAATGTTAGATTAGGAATTGGATGTCCTTACAATTCAACTTAGGGCCTTAGTTTAATAGTCCAATTAGTAACTCGGCTTGCAATACAAAATGATGGAATAATATAACTGCTATGACATTAGATAATTTGATTAATGATTATTACTTTTATTCTTTTTAGGATGTTGGATATCTGAGGTTAATGATGTAAGGTAGTTAATAGTTTTTAGGTTATAAAAACATAAACATTAATGGTTTATGTCACTAAAAAACTCATATGTTATCGGTTCTCCTACTATAAATAGGGACTAATATGGCTCTAAGAGCTAGCACCATCATTCCTTGTAGAGTGCCAACCTTGTGACTCACTAACTATACTATTTGCATGACTTGGTACACTGGCCAATTTTTACTTAACTTTTAAATTGATTTTATAATACCGTATAGTTTGCTGTGAATTTTCAGGTAAGTGAAAGCAAAGTCAGTTTTCATGAAAGAAAGAAACTAGTAATATTTAATGATGCAAAATTGGATTTATCTACGTATAAAGTAAATGGGGTTTAACTACTTAGCCCATTAAGTTAAGGTATTACATGGAAAATACAAAACGATTAATCTATAAATAGAATACATCAAATATTACTAAAAGGTAAACATGACAAAAAATATTCTATACGGAAAGAGGAAAGAATCCTTGGAATTATCAAGTCGTAAAAACATGTGTCAAGGGGTGTTAGAGGGCTTGTAGAGTAGTTAGCTAAGTTGTAACAAATGTTAAGGTACTTGGTGTTGTAGGATCCAACTTGGATGAAGTCAAAGGGATAATATCAGTCCAAAGCTACTTTAGTTGGGTTTAGGTTCAAAGCTCAGCTATGAGGAACACTTTGATCCTTCTTAGTCGAGTGTCTCAATAGCTCAAACTTGGCTAAAGTTGATGATAGTTGGGCTCGGGGCTTATCTAGATCTTGGCATGAGCTCGATAATGTTACAATTGCTAGGTGGTAAGCATATCGCTGGAGCAAGTTGGCATGATTGGTTAGTAGCTTGGGTACTATGCTGGAGCTTTATAAGAGCTTGGTGTACGGGTTGGTAGTCGTGTAGGGAAGATGGAAATCAGGAATAGGAATTCAATTTTGGATGGGTTTTCGAGTAGTATTCTTTGTGTAAAGTCCTTATAGTCCTCTAACTTGGCTACACATGATTGGTCTGGGAAGTTGATTTCTATCATCTACTTAAGGGTCCAAAAAATTTGTCCTCAAATCCAAGGTGATTTCATGTTCTTTAATCCTATCTTGGCATTTCTATGGGCTTTCTTTTCTTATGATGGGGAATTAAGTTTGATACATTGAAAGTAGAAAGAAAACCATAGTTATCGGGTAATTCAATATGGGTAGTGCATATAGTTGATCTTCTTCAAGACTTTGAACGAACCACAGCTTTTTGGAGATAACTTCTCTATCTTAGGTATGGAAATCGTTTTTTAGCCTAAGGTGAATCATATAAGTGTCTTAGGTCTAAAAGAAATATTTAGTGAGCATAGTACCAAAACTTGGTGTCTCTTATTGAACTTCGTGATCCTCTTCCTTATATGAACATGATGTGTTCTTGCAAATTCTTGAGCTCTAGTAATTCCAGATTGACTCTCTTTAGAGCATGTGGAGTACTGATAAAATCTAAGGGAATAGTAGGCATTAAGGTTATAAACAAACCTTGATGGGGTCTTCTTAGTAGTGGATTGTGGACAGTTTGATTGTATTGCGAACTTCACAACTGATAGACATAGATCCTTATCTTTTACATTTTTTCCTATGATAGCTGTATTAGATTTCCCATATTCTTTTCACCACTTCAATTTGGCATAGTTTAAAGATTAGCTACTAGTGTGAACACAAGTTAGTTCCTAGTCTTCTTCAAAGAAATTCCAAAATAGCTTAAGAATTTTGTGTCTTGATTTAAAACAATAATCTTTGGCACTCTATGTAGTTTGACTAACTTTATATAAAAACAAGTTAGCAATATATTGTTAGTTCGATGGCATGAGTTGAAGTGTGTCATTTTACTAAGCGGTCACTATAACAAAGATTGAATCTTTTCTTTGGATGTTTGGGTAACCCTAAGATAAAGCATGCTAAGGTTACCCTAAGGCAAGATGGTATAGGTAAAATCCATATACTCTCATGTGGACTCATCCTTTCCTTAGCCCTTTTTGGACCACTTTGTATTTGCCTAACTACCTTATGGACAATCCACGGCCTACCATGCCGATAAAGGTTTTCTTTCAACAGGTTAAATATCTTGTTTACTTTAAAATGACTAGATATCATTACTATGAGCTTCTTTCACAACAACTCACTTGTAGAACAACTTGGTGTACATAAGCCTTTTTTCTTTGAATAGATAAGCCATCCTCAATATAATATCCTCCAGCAGGCAACTTTTTTCTCTACATGCTCAAGATATGGCCCAAAATTGGGGTTCACAAATATTGCTCGGTAATAAGCGAAAATCTCAGTAATTTTATCTACAGGGTGGTCAATAAGGTCTGTGGACATGACAGGGCATCTACGGACTAGTTGGCATTACCCTTTTTGTGTCAAATCATATAGGAAAAACCTTCATAAAGTTGTTACTTAGCTTACCTTTTTGAAAGTTTGTTCTAACTTCTTTTGAGAAGCATCAATGATTCATGGGTCAGTGTAAATTTATAAAGTTCGTTATAATAAAAGGTTTCGGATAGTTAAGAGCTTGAAAAAGGGAGTACAACTCTTTTCATACATGAAATATTTAGTGCAGCACAACTTAGCTTCTCATTATGGTAGGCAATTGGCTATGTTCTTGCCTCCACGCAAACCATTAATGCCTAAAGTATCGCATTTACAATTAAATGCTTATCAAAAATGTAGTAAGGCTAAGACTAGGGTAGTAGTGAGCTTCTCTTTGATCTCCTTGAAGCTTTGTTCAACTTGATCAATTCCATAGAATCCATCATTCTTTTTTTTAGCTTGGTTAATGAGGCAGCAATTGCACTGAAGTTTTTTAATGAATCTTCTATAGAAAGAAGCAAGTCATGAAACCTTCGTGCTTCAATGACATTCTTCAACATCGGCTACTCTGAGACAGATTGGACCTTTTCTTCATTTACTCGGATTCCTTCTTAGATACTAATACCAAGAAAGACAACTTCCTTTTGACAGAACATACATTTCTTTAGAGTTTCCAAAAACATTTTGAACTCATAAGATCTGTCAAAAAAAGCTTAGAGTGTTGACATAGCTATTCAAGTTAAGCACTTTCACAATATGTCGTCAAGTATACAACTACAGATTTCAATTTGCGGACGCATTACATTGTTCATAGCCTCATAAATGTGCTCAAATGCATTTGTATGTCGAATGGCATAACCAACCATTCATAGAGATCATGCCTCGTTTAAAAGCAATATTCCATTCATTACCAGGCCTTATTCGAATTTGTGTCGCCACTTTTTGAACAATCTTTGTGAATTTTGGAGCACCACGAACTCATCTAACATGTCATTGAGCTTCGGTACGAGTTATCTTCTTGGATTAGTAATTCGGTTGATTTGCGTAATTATCAAATGTAAATGCGCTATGAACATCCTTCTTTTAGGACTAACAGGGTAGGTACAACACAAGGACTTCTGCTCTCCTTCATGTATCCGTATTCTATTAAACTCATCTACTTGCCTTTTAAACTATATAGCTACTTATGATTCTTCGGTTGGTAGGACGTTTTGGCAAGGCTATACACTTAGTTGTGATCAATACAAGTTCAATGCTTTGAATTGGGGTAGTCCCTTAGGCAACTCTTCGAGGAACAGGTCAAAAATTCATTAATTAATCTTCGGATCTCATTAGGATCATCTTTCCAGATTTCTCATCTCTAATAATCTCTTCTGATCAATAAAAACATAGGGTCATTGTCCTTTCAATCACTTAGAGCTCTCTTTCGCTCATCATACGGCTTTCTTCTTGTTAGCTTGGGGAGTTGGTTATGTTGTTGTATGGTTTTCGAATGGATTTCCTTTTATAAGTGCAAAGAACTGAAGTCACGGGGTCAGTTTGATACGACTACTCTGATGCTAAGTCAATTAATAAATAAGAGAAGATTAGGTAAGTAGTTGTTTGTTGTTACATAATACTTGCAGTGTTCTTCTGTGTATTTATGGGCAAAAATCAAGTGTTTGAAACAATAGTTAATCGCTGATTATGGGGATACGTTGGAGATTTCTTCATCAAGTACATCTTGAATGTAAGAAGAGTAGGTAGTTATCTAATATAATTATTTAAATGATAACCTATTCGAAAGCACTTTTCTTAAGTCAATTAGATATGATCTATGTAGTTGGCATTTGCTAAGAAGTGAGTCATTCTGCATGACAGCAGCTAGGTGGTCGAGTGAATGTATGATAAATAAAATTCGACTATGAACATTTCGCCCCTTTAACCCCCCACCCCCTCCAACTCTTGTGATTAAAGAATTCGACAGAGGGAATAGTTTAATATTCTTTTGTAGGGTTAAGTGGAAGAATTGTATTTTGTTTTCAAAGGGTATTTCGTATGCCATTAAAGGTCACAACCCTTTTTCAATTTTTCCGCTTGTCAAAAGACTAGTCATAAGATGTACGACAACGTCACCTTAGCACAATCACATTGTAAGCTAATAACTATTAGAGCTCGATAATTCATTAGATCTTTGGTCTCGAAACACATGTCAATAATCTAGTTCATCTTTAATTGACAATCATTACTGCAGAAACATATTGTGGGTTATGAGGTAAATCATTCAAATTTAAGAAATTTTCATAACTGAAAATGGATTTTACTTCCATCTTCATATGCATTCATAAGTTGCATCGTTTTCGACATTTCAACTAAACCTTCAAGAGTTCTATAACATTTATTTATAGTCAAAATCAAGTATGGTTTGAAATTGTAATCTATTGACTTGGTCTTTCATATTTTTGAAGCAATTGAGACCGAGGTACTTCTCCTCTCCCCCCTCCCAAATGAGCAGACAGCTGTTCTGCAAGTAGTTTCGGTTGGATCGTGTAGTAGAGGGTACTAGGATAAACTTAGTCGAAAATTAACTCTCGCGCAGTGGATACCTATTTAAATGACAAAAAGAAGGAAGATCTGTGCTTGGGTATCTATATAATAATGTGAATATATTTAAGTGATTCACTAGATGGACAGAATGACCAGTGCTGCTAATAGAGTTTTTATGTTGAAACTCTAACAAATCTTGGTAAGATCTTCTAGAGATTTAGAATCTTAAGGGTTGAGAGTTGAGAGAGGAGGAAAGGGTATGTTCTCCAAGGGAGCGTGAGTTTTACATCTACCTAAATTATCTCGACTTTGGATTGCGTTTCCCATTCTCCACTTTTGTTAAGTAGTTTTTCAACTATTTTCGAGTTGCGTCGAGTATGTTCTCACCAAACACTAATCGGCTTCTTTCAGCTTTCAAGATTGTTTGCGAAGAGGTGACACCTTTATTGTTTACGTACTTCTTTACAATAGGGAGGTAGCTTGATGGCTAGTACTTTTCAACTGCTAGCCATGAGCAAAAATTTATGAATGGATTGGAGTCTAATATCCATAAGTAGCATGACAAGTTTGTGTTTTTCATTTCAGATAAAGAATTGGATTTTTAGACCCAATGGACTAAACTATCTGCACTAAGGATATTGAATTGATGCCGAATGATGTTGCCATGACAAAAAAGATACAAGAGATAAGAAAGAACAAAATGTTTTTTCTAGGATGTTGAGAGGATAAAAGGTGATATAAGAACAGAGAGCCATTTTTTTCGAGAAGGAAGGTATGTTATTGAATTACTATGGTGTAAAGTAAAGCTATGAGAGGAAGGCCGTTCTCGTGACTTGGGGGAAGAATAGTTACCTTTAAGCCTTGCTCGGCATAGAAAATGTAAGTTTGATTCCTTGCTTTATTATTGATGTATCTACTTTGTATTGTAAACATAGGCGCTGGCGATGTAAACCCTACTAAATTGTTAGCTCAAGTGAAGGCGAAAAAAGTTTAAAGTTGACAAATGACCAAGCACCATAGTAGCTGTTAATCAGCTGGTACTCAAAAGTAGGTTGCTTAGAGAAAAGTGATAAAACAAGCATTAGCCTTGAGAAAGGCGTCCCACCCTATGACAAACGTCAAGGGAGTGATAAGCCTAGGCTCGTTAAGGCCATATAAGTTGAAGCAATCCCACCCCCAATAAACATTCCTTAGTTGAGGAGCCAAGAGATTATAGCCAAGAAATCAGCATTAGCAGTGGAGAAGAAGTTGCTTGCTATGAAGCTGCTAAGGGACTGTTGGTTTATGCGAATGTTATGCCGAGTTCCAATAAGAAAAGTGGTTGGGAGCTTACCGACAACTTCCTGCTAAGAAGTCTAAGACCTTGGATGAGAGGACAAGGAGGCGATGAGGCATAAAGTTCTCAACATATAGCGTCGAATTTATCCCTTTAAAAGTGGTTTGGCGGTGCTTTGTTGCTTTAGGGCCCCAAAAATTCTCTACACCAA
>JAMXBC010000486.1:0-20827 GCA_024138005.1 Lumnitzera racemosa | reverse complement strand
TGAATAGTAAATTATCAAAGGGACTTTTAAATTTTTAATTAAAATTTTTATTGTATAATGATAAAAAATTAAACAAATTACAAATATTTAAAAAAATTAATAAAATTTTTTATAAGGTAAACCCTTAAAATAAAAATTAATATTAATAATGGGTTTTAATTTAACCAAATGCCAAAAAATTTAATGCCTTTTAAAATTAAGGAAATCAAATTTATAAATATATTTATGTAAAATTAAAAAATATATTAAAAATTTTAAATTTTAAAAATAAAATTAATTAATATATTTAAAAAATATTTTTTTAAAAAAAATTAATATTTTTTTATCTTTTAATTAGGAAAAAAATTATAATTTAAAAAATTGGAAATTTGTTTAAAATTTAAGAAATTAATTAAAAAAAATTTAAAAAAAATTAATAAATTTAAAAATAAGATTTTTGGAATAGTTTAATAATTTTTTAAATTAAACAATTAAAAAGGGTATAAAAAGGAGGAAATTTAAAAGTTGAATTTAAAGCAAAAAGGCTTATAAAATTTGGAAAGAAAAAAAATTTATAATTTGAATTAAAATTAAAATATAAAAAAAATTGTAAAAAAATAGCCCTATACTGTTTAACCTTTAAATTTTGGGATCTTGTATTCTATCTTAACAAGGTTTTTTCCCTGAATTTGATTTATAAGCATTTGGGATAATTTCCTTATTTTTATTTTAAAAAATTTTTGAAAAATCAATTAAAATTTTAATTTTGGTGCCCTAAAACTTAAAGGTTGGTGTTAAAAAATTATTTTATAATTTGTTTTTTTTGAATTGATTTGGATTTATAAAAAAGTTTGTTTTTGGGTTTAGTTCAAATAAATTGGTAATAAAACTTGGTTAAGAAAAATGGTAGATAAAAATTTGACTCATACCAAGGATAAAGAAAAAATTGGGATTATTATTTATAATGTTTAGTTAATTAAATTTGTATAAGCCTTTTCCCGGAACACTAGTTTAAGGCAAAAACCCCCTTTACCTAAAGGTGGTCAAAAAGGCCTCTTTTTTTGGGGTTGAGTGTGGGATTACGGGGGTTTCATCAAAAATTATACTAAAACTTGTTTTTGTTTGAAATAAAAAAACTAATTTATAAAAATTTCCAAAACTTTAGATTTTTTCATAGAAAAAAAAGGTTTATTTATAATACCCAAGTTTGATTGGTACCAAATATTTTAAAAACCCCCTAACTTCAAAGGGAAATTAAATTTGGTTGCATAAAAAAAAACTTTTTAGCTATATGTTTTAAATTTGGCATACAAATTGTATTCATTCATATGCTTTTTTAAAATGTATTATAACTTCCCTTTATCAGTAGGGTTTAAAGGGTTTTACCCTAAGCTTTTAACTTATACCCTCTTAAGTTACCCCTTTTAAAGATTTTGATGAAGATTTCAAATTTACGACACTAGCTGTAGGATGCCAGGGGTTTAGTTTAGGACTCTAGGAAAAAGGGGACCCTTTCCCGAGGTCGAGGGATTTAAAAAATTAAGTAGATTTTTATATGTGTACTTTTTCTTTTTTTGGACTATTTTTGTAGACCCGATGAAATAAATTTTTTTTTAAAATTATATTCTTTATAGCTTAAAATTATATGAATATGGGTAAGTGATGATACATTTTGATTATATATTTTGGGAAGCTAAGGGTTTGGTATAAGCCTTGTTTTGTTAAAAAGGCCCCATGATTGGAAGTGTAACCAACCCTATGGTCCTTCACCCTATATAAAAACTTTTTGCCACAACTAGATCATCCCCAAGTTTAACAAAAACAGCACCTTTACTAAATAACAAAGGAAAACTCTGAGTTTAAGTGGTAAAAGAAAGTTTAGAAGAGTTTTGAAGATGTAAAGTCAAAATTGATTTTACTCCAGTATTCCCCCTACTGAATTTCAAGAAATTTTTTAAGGGGGAATGTGATGCATCTAGAGTCGATTTTTGGTGTACCCTTATGTAGGAGCGTAAATCCATTCCCTTTATTTCAGCGAAAAAACTTAAAAGGATTTTCCCTTGAATTACCGGCATATGACAAGGAGTTTTATGCCCTTATTCAAACACTACAGAAACGGGGAAACCCATTACTTTTGCTAAGGAATTCCCCTTCTACTCTAATCATGAATCTCTCAAACATCTCCCAACGGAAAAAAAATTTTTTTGGGCCCATATCAAATGGGTTTAAAAGTTCTTGGGAATCCTTCTGTTACATCATTAGTAAAAGAAAGGGGGAAACCAAACAAAAAGGGGTTAACACCTTTTCTGGGTCATCATGCCTTATTACAAAAATGAAGTAAGGTACTTGGTTTTAGAAACCCTGCTCAATCATTTATGAGCATGATCTATATTTTGGCCCTTAGTGACTAAGTGAAACGTTAAGGGGAGTTGTAGATGGGTTCTACTTGTTCAGGGGTTCCTAACTAAGGGCAAGAAAGTTTATGTCCCAAAGTAGTTAAACTAGAGAACTCTTATAGGGAGAAGCCCATGTAGAGGAAATTTGGCCATTTCAAAGAAAAGAGAATAACCGAAGTATTGAAAGAACATTTCTATTTTCCTGGGAAAATAAAGGTGTGCCGAGTTTTAAGGGGGGCCCAAAGTATTTAAAAATGCAAAATCTAAGAGAGATTGAGGGAAGAGAAATTCCCCTTTACATATCGATTTTCCCAAAACCCGGACCTAAGCATAGTTTTATGTTCGGCCTTTTTTTTAAAACCCTAAGAAAAAAACATGACTCAATTTGGTGGTAAATTAATGATCCCCCAAGATGAGTATTTCACCCCCAAACCACGGGAAATTAAAAATTGCTTTATTTATTATAACCTCTTTCTTTTGGAAAAATTGTTTGATTGCCATAGATTTGAAAAAAAGGGTATTGGTCCAACCGAAATCAAAGTTTACGAGTTTCTTCTAGAAAAAACCCTTAAAAAGAAGTTAAATCACAAGCCCCTTTTTGTATTTTTGCTACCCCAAAGCCCAGAGGGCCCAAAACCCGGAAGTTGTGAATGGCAATTGCAACCCTAGAGTAGCTTTGGGAAAAAAATTCACTGCCCTTGGGGATTTATGCCTATGATTTTCCCTACCTGTCTTTGATTTTTGTTACAAATTTTGTCATGGTAAATGGGAAAGGGATCCCCCCTTTTTGGGTTGCCCATGACTTAACCTAAATTACCCTTGGTTTAAATTTATAAAACTACCATACAAAGGAAGCCATCCGCCCTACAGCTTTATGAGGAGTTCTAGAAGTTACTTGGGGGTTTTACCAAAAAATTTTGGCCCAAAGAGAAACCCTCGAAAAAGAAGCACAAAAGGGACGGAGGAGGAAAGGTCATTTTTTACCCCGGGGAGCCCTTTTATCTAGATCCCCTTAGCAAAAAACCCACCCTGACAAGAGGACAAATAAAATACCCCCTTTGGGATGGATGGGCCCCTTAAAAGGGATCTTCGGGTATATCAATGTAATCCCCTGGGGTTTTGAGTCCCCAAAGGGGGACGACTATTCCACATTCAATGTTCCCCAATGATGTAGACAAAGCCCATGTTTTTGGGGGTTTAAATCTTAAACCCAACCTTGAGAGCTGAGGGTTTTCCCAAACCTTTTGCATATTTTACCGTATCACCTTAGAGGTCTTAGTCCCTTATTTGGGAAAATTTCCCTCTCCGTAAAACCTACGAGGACAAAAAAACCATACAAAAAGGAATGGGACTAAACTCCTTTAAGAGCTTAAGTAAATGCACCCGGCCCCAGTTTACCCTTATGTCAACCCCAACTACCCCCTTGTTGGGGCCCTCTTTGCAAGTGATGTAAAACCAAAGGGCCCCCACACATAAACCCTCCCTGGCCCTTCATTCCCAAAAGCTCCTATCGAGTGCAAAGGCTTTGGGGTCCTATGTCGGGGAGTTTTTTTGGGGCCTTTCCAACTTATACTTACGGACCCCTTATTGTTCATTCCCCCTTTTGGGTTGCCCCCTTCCTGATCCATTTAGTGTTATCCCAAAAAGATTCCTTAAAAATGGACCATTAACAAGTTGCCACCCGTCTTTTTTTCATTGACACTATACTTTTTTCCCCTTTTTTTTCATTTGTCCTATTTCCCCTTTTCATATGTACTAAAAATTCATTTTTCATGAAGGCTTTTTGTAATTTCTTTATTTTAATGTTACCTTTAGGGACAACAAAAAATAGCCCCTATCCTTTGTAGCGGGAAAATATCTCACATTTCGAACAAACAATTTGAATATACTTGGTCCTTGCAAGAAAATTCCTCCCCAAAGGGTCAAGTAAAATTTCCAAACACTTTTATTAACCCTTACCCAGAAACTCAAAATTGGGGCCCGGTAGACCTTACCCTTAAAATTTAAATTCGTTATTTTAAAAGTGAGGTCCCGAGTCGGCATTGTATTCATAGGTGATTTCATATCCCCCAAGTAGTTCATGTTAGCTATTGCATTAAATTTTCCCGACCTTTTCCAATCTATTTTCTTCTTTATTTAAAGGGAACCCATTTAGTTCTCATCTCTTCCCTAAAAGTTTAGTAAAAAAGGAGCTCCTAAAAACTTAAAAAGAAATCCCAAGAGACTACCCTTTGCCCGGTTTTTTTGCAGCAGATGAGGCCCCATTGCCCGTAACTATCCAAAAAGGGAAGGGATAAACAAGACATCCCAAAATTAACCAATGCATTATCGGGGCCCCTTTGTGGCCAAAAGTTTAGAAAATTTGTCTGGGCCCAAACATAGGTAGGAAAAAATGCACCCGATGCAAAAGTTTACCACCTAAAAGATGGTGAGATTTTTTAAAGGTTGGGATAATGAGGCTATTGTGAGTTTAAGGAAGGAAATGTCTTTTGATCCCAAGATTTGGGTTTTTAAGCATGCAAATTCCCTTCCCTTTTTTATTCTTTAGGGTTTTTGCAACCCCCAACAGAGTATAAAAGGGGACTATAAAAAAAGTAACTAAAGAATTAAGAGATACCCCTTTACCTAAAAAGCAAAAAAGATAAAAATTTATGAATGTGTTCAGGATATCCTATGCCCAAATTTTCCCTGTATTTCCTGTTTGTATGAGAGTAACCCCACTCTTTTATTATCCCCAAGATTGTCAAGATAACTGGTTTCCAAAGGGGCCCAACCCACAGAGCCCCGTTTGGGGTTTCCCAAGGACACAGGGGAAGCATAGAAATTTAAACTCGGGAAAGTGGTAAAAAATTTGGGCCCCTTTTAAGGGGTTTTAAAAATTTAAGATCCTAAGCCGTATGATAGTACTTGAGAGAATAATTTAAAAGGCCATTTTGGGGGCGGGATTTAGAGGGTCTTTTGTAAATTTCCCTAAGGGCAATTGTCAAAAGTAAGAATGGAATTTGTACATCAGATGGTTTTGGGGGCCCATTTTCAAAGTAGGGGTCAGCCCCAAAAAGGGGGGAAGGAAGATACTACTCAAGATAATTTCATAAAAAATTTCCCCAAAAAGTGGTTAAAAAGCCGGGCTAAATAAAAATGAGAAAAAAAAAAAATGCAAAGCTGAATTGGGGAAAAACCCTATAGTAAGTGATTTTCCCAAATGTTTTCCCCAACGAGCCCCTAATTTTGTTCCCTATGGGGGAGATGGGGTTTTGTCATCAACTTATTGTCCGATACAAACCCCATAAAAAAGGGCCCCATACTAGATGGCTTTTAGTAAAACCCAAAAGGGAAAGTTAAGAAATGGTTAAAAGGGAAATTACTAAATCAAGGATTCTTGGGATGGAATGTTCACCCATGGGGAGCCCCCAATGTTGTTTTTTAAAAAGGGAAGGATGGTTCAAAAGGGGGACTAAAACATAGTTTCCCAAGTTTTTAAAATTAAAGTAACAACAAGAAAAAGTATCTATACTTGGGAATCGATGACTTGTTTGATTGGGTTGAGGGGGATTTCAAGTCTTTTCTCGTATCGATCTAAGATAAAATTTCCCATCAACTAAAGTTTAAAACCCTAAAAAATTTTCCTAAAAAGCTTTCAAAAAAAAGGTAAGTCACTATGAATTTTGTGATCCCTTTGACTGAAAAATGCACCAGTTGCATTTAGGGGACTTAATGAACCATTTTATTTCGTCCCTTAAATTGGATAAAAATTGTTACCCTTCTTTATCGATGACATCTTAGTTTTACTCAACTTCCCCAAAAACAACATAAATAACTTAAAGGGAGTAATATTCCCAAACACAAGGAACATCAGTTTTATGTAACCTACCCAAAGTGAAATTTTTTGGGTTTAAAAAGAGATTTATTTTTTTTTGGAAATATTATACCCAAATTGATGGGCCATAGTAGTCCAGAGAAATTTAAAGGCTTTTGTTGTTTAGAAGGGTAAAAAAATTAGTAAACTAAGGCTTCCCATTTTTTAAGGTCTTAAAAATTATACAAAAAGTTCATCAATGATTTCCCCTTTTTAAACAAACCCCTTACTCAATTAATCAAAGAGTAGTAAAGTATGAATGGACAAAAAAGAAAGAAAAAAAAATTTTCAAAAAATTAAAGCCAAGTTGGTTTTTTTCACAAAATTTTTATTTTCCCCAAAGGGGAAGAGCCCTTCACGTTGGTAGTGATTATAATGCCTAAAAGGGGGCTTGATTTTTTATTTAAAAAATCTTCATAAACTTAGGGAACCCATAATGAAAAAAAACTTTTTTCCCGAAGGTTGTAAGTTTTAACTAACGGTTTCAAGGGGTATTATTCTTTTTAATATTTGAAACCAAATATATAAAATACTAAATATATATATATAAATAAAAAGTGATCCGTAATCTATTTCCCCAAAACCTTTTAAATTTTAAAATCATAACAAACAATAAAAAAAAAATTTTTAAATTAAAACAAATTAAAAAACAAAAATTTTAATTTAAAAAAACAAAAAAAAACTTTTTTTTTTTAAACCCCCCGGGGGGGTTCTTTTTTCCCTGGGGGGCCGGGGGGCCTTATACTCAAATCCTACCCAAACCCCTTGCTTTTTTTAAGCCCTGCAAAAGAAACTATTGAAGGGAAAGTACTTCAAGCTTAGTGAGTAACCTTTTCCCTTTCCCCTTTCAAAAAATAATAAGTAAATTATTTATAAAAATATATAAATGCATGTACAAGCATATCAATGCAAGTAGTGTATACATTTGGGACCGGTAACTGCATACAATACGTTTTTTACCCCTTTATCATTGCTGGGTTAAGAAGTTTTGGGAAGTGGGGACCTAGGTACCACACCCAAATATAAAGTTATCTTAGCAATATAAGAACATTAGCGGGTAGACACATCGGTCTTAAGTAGAAGGTAGCACCCCCCTAAACCCAAAGTAGACCCAAAAGGTTCGAGGCAAAAATATATGCAGGGAATATATCGCAGGGATAAACAATCAAAATATAAATATCAATATGGATTCATCTATCCCTGATCTTCCACTCTATTTATTTTGGTACTAACCCCCTTTTAATTTATGCTATAAGATGAAATGCATGTTGGTTTAATTAGAAGCCTAATTTTTTAAATTCGGTTTTATAGGTGGACAGGAAATTTATATTTTAGACACTCTAATACCTTGAGTTCAATAAAAAAACAAAGGTTTTTGTAATATTTTTGGATTTTTTTGAAAAGCAAAAATTTAAAACCAAAGCAATTTTCCATACAAGTTGCTTTTCCCCTTTAAAAGCAAAAATTTTAATTCCCAAAATTATAATTTAAATGGTGCATTGGACCAAAAGGGCACAAAAACAGGTAAAATGGGGGAGGTATACTCAAAAAACCCTTGAAGTCTAGTTTTTTCCCATTTAAGTCTTCGGTAGTTGGGAAACCGGTACCCCAAATCACCAAAAGGTACTTTTAATTTAAAAGGGAAAATTTAGGATTCATCTTAAATTTAAAATTTTAAAATCTATTCGCTAAGTCGGTATTTTTTCCTATTTTCGCTTATTTTGTATTTTGTAAAATTTCTTGTTTTAAGTCAAAAATTTTAAAATTTTAGTTTTTTTCTTTCGTTTTAAAGAGTTCTTTCATTTGGTGGGGGCATTTTTGGGTTTTAAGTTAGTAACTTTTCGTTTTAAGCCAAAAAGGGGGATTTTGGGTTTCACTTTTGGGTCTGGGGCCTTTAAGTTTTGGGGCTTTGGGTTTTGGTTTATTTTTTTACTTGGGCCTTCCCACTTTATTTGGGTGTGTTTCCTTGTTATAAATTTTAAAGCCTTGCCTAAAATTAATTTTGGGGCTTTAAGTTTAAAAAATTTAAAAAATTTCAAACCCATTTTTTTTAGTATGTTTCCTTTTTTTTAAATACATTTCTTCTTTTTTTAAAGAAATTTAAACATTAGATAATTTTGATGAGAGCAAATGGATATTCAAAAGGAAAAGTGGCGACTTGCTTGGTCCCTTGGTTTCTGGAGTTTTATCAATTTTTTTTAAAGTTATCTACAAAAAAACTATCTCCTAACTTTTGAATCAAAGGGTAAAAAATTAGCAAAAATAAAAGGGTTTAAAAGGGTTTTTTAATTATGGGGCTCAAAAAATGATATGTACATTTTTTGATAAATTTATTAGTATTACAAATTTTTAAAAGTTTTAAAGTTCTTAGGTAAAATAGTGAAAAATTAGAAAATTTAAATTTTAGGTGGTTTTCCCTTTAAAAACTAGTATGCACGAGCTCTAACTTTTTACTAAAAAAAAAAGGGTTAAAACTTTGCTCCTTTAAAAAGAGGGGTTTTTTAGTAGGAAAAAAAAAGTAAAATTTGACTTTCTGGTTGGTAGTGGTGGTTTAATTTGGGGGATGTGGTGGTGGGGGAAAAATGAAAAAGGCGCTTGTGCATGGAGGGGTTAAAAAAACCCCTTTTGTTTTTTTCCCTTTTTTCCCTTAGGTTTTTGTTTGAGCTTTTAAGAGTTTTTTTCCAAATTTTTTTTTTAAAGTGAAAAAGGGTCCAAATCAGGGTTTTAGGGGGGTGAAATGGTAGATATTAAAGGTGGGTTAAGGGGGAAAAGAATTAGTTTTTTTGGGGAAATTAAGGGTTTATGGCCCCCTTTGTTTATATTGGACATTGTTTGTTTTGCCAAATGAGAGGGATTTTTTTCCCTTTAAAGGAAAGTGCCCTTTTAAATTTCCCCAAATTTAAAATTTCCTTTTGTCTTTTTTTTTTTAAAATTGATTTTGGGATTTGCCCCCAAAATTTAAGGATGTAATGGGTTAATAGAGGGTTTTAAAGGGAAAATTAAGTAATTAATCGAAATTACATTTAAAATTAAGAAATTTTTAGACCTAATTGGGTTTTTAAAATTTTAAAGGTTTTCCCCTATTTTATATTTTTTAAAGGGTTCATCAACCTATTTACTTTGTTTGTTATAGTTCTTTATTTTTCGAGAGGGTTAGGGTTTTCACCAACTACAAAGACTGGCGTTTTTGGGGTTTTCCCTAGCAAATTGGAAAAAATTATTTATGTTTAAATGAAAAATTTTTGGGATTATTTTAGGGTTTATTAGTTAAAATTGGGTTTTAAACACTTCTAATTGGGTTTTACTCAATCTATTGATATTTTCCAATTATTTTAAGGTTTCCATGTTTTAAAGAGGTTTTAAGGTTTTTAAGTAATTAAGGTTTTGGGGTTTTACTCTCTCTCTCTCTCTAAGGTTTTTCAACTTATTATTTAAAGGGTTTTATGACTTTTTTTTAGGGTTGAATCTTTTTAATTTTGGTTTTATTTTAAATTTCATTTTTTTATTTTAAAGCAATTCTAGGGTTTAAACTTTTTAAAACTCTTGTATTTAAACTCTGAGTTCAGATCCGAAAGTTTTTGGGTTCATAATCCTGAGCTTTAACAATGGTATTCTTAAGGAGATTTTTTTATAAATTACTTAAATTTATAAAATTTAATCTTTTTTGGATTTGTATTTAAATTTATGAAAAAACCCCCCCTTTTTTTAGAAAAATTAAATTTTTGTAATTAAGTTTTTTAAAATTTTTATTACAAATAAAATTAGCAAAAAATTTGGTCATTTTAAGGTTAATGTATAAAAATTTAATTTTGGAAAAAGGGCCCATTGGGTAATTTTAAATCAAAATTTTTTTAAGGAATTGGGGAAAATTTAATTGGTGTTCAAGTACATCTTAGGGTTTAGTTTTGAGTTTTAGGGCAATTAAGCAATTAGTCTCCAAATTTAAGGATAAAATTTTTTATTTAACTATTGTATAATAGTTGGATTTGGATTTTGGAGTTTTTGTTTTGGGTTTTTTTCAATTTAAAGGCTATAAGTATTGGGTTCTAATTTTTGGGGTTTTAGTGTTCGAAGGGTTTATTTTTTGGAATATTGTATTCATTTTTAAAGGTTTTTTAATTTTTTTATAATGTTTATTTAATACGTATTCATTTTTAGTTTTGCTTACCCTTTATCGGTTTAAGGGTTCTTTTGTACTTGACTATCAAAACTCTTTCCCTTTTGGGGGTTTTGGGGGTTTTTTTTGTTAAAATTTGGTTAACCATAGGAGTTAAAATTGGTTATTGACATTTGTTTGCAAGATTTGGGAAAGGGTTTGGTGGGATAGGTCAAACCCAGGGCTAAGATTTTCCATTTACGGTTTTAGGCATTTACATTAAAGGGTTTTTTGGGTAGCTTTTCAAGTTCGAGGTTAATTATTCCCTGTAACAGTAAAGGTATTGAAAGAACTTTTTAACTTTAGCCCCCTTTTAGGAAATTTTTTTGGGGGTTTTCAAAAGATGCTTTTAAAAAAGGATTAGCTGTTTATTGATGCCCAAAGGGGGGGAGAGTTATAGGGATATGTATCCAAAATAATTGGACAACATGAGAGGAAAATTTTCTCATTCAATGAACTAGAATTGATAGTAATAGTTTTTTCCCTTTAAAAATTTTGAAGATATCTATATAGGAAGGGGATGTAAAAATTACTTTGACCATAAGAAACCTTAACTCTCTTCTTTAGAAGGAATTTAAATGAGGCAAAAAAGATGGCTTAAGTTGATCAAAGGGTAGGGTCTTGAATCAATTATTTCCCGGTCAAGTTTAAAGTGTTTGCCAAAAGCTTTGAGGTTTCAAGAAAACATGAAAAAAATCACCCCCATCCTTAAAGCAAAAACAAAAAACCAATGTTTTTAAAAAACGAATATAGAGTTCATTAGGTTTAAAAGGGAAAAGTAAAAAATTTTTCAAATTTAGTAAATTTAACCCCCTAAAAAAGAGAGGATTGAGAAGTCCCAAAAAGCCAAACCAGCTTTGATGAAAGTGAAAAAGGAAAAGGCAAAAGGTAAGTTTTTCAATTCAATACCGATGAGAACAAGACCCCCAAAGCATGAAGGTGGTTTTTGTACTAGAAATACATGTCTTAAGAAGGAAATCTTTAGTGGTCATTATTCAGGTACTCTATGACCCTTTGAGGGACTAAAAAGTATCAAGTTTTAAGAAAATTTTTTGGGGGAAAAGGCATTTAAGGGAAGATATAGCAAAATCCCTGTAAAAGTATAAAAAAGTGCCAAGGGGCAAAAACCGAGCTTTTGGCCGGGTTTTATTGCTACAACCGTTTCCCTTCCAAATAAAATGTTGGGGGTAGATTACAATGAACTTCCTAAGGGGAAAATTACCGTTTTACATAGATCAAATTCAACGCGATTTGGGTAGTTTTATGACAAACTTACCCAAATCAGCCCTTTTCTTACCAGTCAATATTTTACATACTCCCCCAAAAAAAATGGCAAGAATCTTTGTGAAAGAGATTGGGAAAACCCCCTGGTGTCTCGTAAGAAATTTTTTTGATAGAGATCCATTTGGTTTTTTGTCCAAATTTTAGGGGAGCTTGCAGAAACATTTGGGTACATATTAAATTTCAAAATTTTGGTCATCATCTACAGTAAAATGGACAAATTTGAAAAAACCATTTAAACCTTAGAAGGGCATGTTGAGGCTTTGCCATGAAATTCAAGGGGAAATTGGGACATACATTTGCCTTTATTGAGTTTCCTATAACAACAATTCCTTTTCACATTCAAATGCCATTTATGGGCTTTAATAGGGGAAGGGTGATCTCCTTTTAAAATTTTAGGAGGGCATTTTTAAAAAACTTTGTTTAGGAACCCGACTTGGTTTTAAAGGGAAACTGTAAAGAAAATGGTCATCCCTTTAAAAAGAAATTGAAAAAAAGTTTAAAAATCGATAGAAGAGTTAGGAAAAATTTAAGGAGATGGGTAATGGAAAATTTCCCTGTTGGTGATATTGTATCTTAAGGTTTAAGCCAAAAAAGGGAAAGTTCCCAAAAACAAGGACACAAAGGGAAAATTAAGGCCCCCAATACATTAAAACCTTTGAAGTAATTTGGGCAAAATTGGAAATTTTTTCCCACCGGCTAGATTACCCCCTAAATTTGTCTTGATGCACAATGTCTTTCTTTTATCAATGCTTTATAAGCCCTCCCAAAACCCAAAAAAGAGTACTGGAATTGTTAAAACCCGTCCCGCTTTTAAAGGGAAAAACTACCTACAAAAAAAGCATGTTTTTTGAATCTTGGATCCCAAAAAACACGAAAGTTGAGGTTAAAGAAAATTTAAATTTTAAGGTTTCTTGAAAAGCAAAGAATGGGGCGAAGCTACCTGGGGAAACTAAAGATGAGGTGGGGGACATAAATTTCTTAAAAATTGGTTTTAAAAAAACAAGTTGCCTTGCAAGTTTTGAGAACAAAACATTTTGTATGATACACCACCCAAACAGGGTCTCATTACTCGCATGGGCCCCGGCCCTAATCCCTCTTTTCGGGAAGGGAAATTTTCTCTCAACAAATTGATGATGATGAGAAAAATGTATGTCAAAAAAAAAGGGTTTGGGTTAAAATTCCGAAACTCCCCACATTTTCAAGTTGATCGGGAAAAACCCCGGTAATGGGTTTATTTCGACCCCTTCCCCTTGGGGAAAAACCCCCATGTCGAATACTCCCCAACTGCAGCCCAGAATCCTTTTTGAGTGACGAGAAAAATCACTTTAAAAAGGGTGGGGTTAGTTTTCTCTCGGGGCATTTTATAATCTTTTTCTCCGGCCCATTTAGTTTTCACAACAAATTTTTAAAATTTTCCCCACCTGCTGTTTCTTGAGAACATTCATACAAGGGCAAAAGTTGCCCACCAGCCCTCCACCTGTCTGGGCTTTTTAAATACTTTTCCATTTTTTGGGTTTTTTGTCCCTTTTTTCCCTTTTCCCCAAAAATTTCTTTGGAAATTTCCCCCCCTTTTTTAAATACTTTTTTTGTAAATTTTTTTTATTTGTAATGCAAAATTAGGGATAATTTTAAATTAATCCCTTTCTCTTGTAAGCTAAAGGGTAATGTACATCTTAATTTCTAAACACTCTAATTTTTGTGAGACCTTTCCCCCCCAAGTCCTTACCCCCTTTCAAATTTTTCTTAAACTTGCCCAAAAAGTAAGGATTAATGGAAAATGAAACCCTTTAAAAAAAACTTTTTGCGGGTTTTATCAAGTGAGGTGTCCGGGGTGTTGTGTCCGTTTGGGAAGTCCAAACCCTTTAAAAAATTCACATCAACTAATTTTGTTCGATTTTAGGGCGTTTCCCTTTAATTTTTTCAATCCTCGAAGGACCCATTTCTGTTCAATTTTTTCCCCTATATGTCCTAGTGGGTTTAAATTTAAACTCCTAGGCAACTATTTTAAGGGGGGGGAAAAAGTAAACCCCATGAGTTTTTAGCTAGTTGGGGTCATACAAGGGGAAGGAAATCAATGGATAAATTTCCCCAGGGAAACCCCACAAAAATATAAAAATCAAAACTTAAAAAAGATAAACCCAAAACCCCAAATATTAAGTTTAAAAGCCTAAATAAAAAAGCTAGAAAAAACCCAGAGTGAGTTTAACCCCAAAACCATAATTATTTTGCATAAAACCCTGGAAACCCCAATGCATGGAAAAAAACCCTTAAAATTTATAAAGAAGGCCCAAAATAATTCCCAAAAAACCCCAGTAGTGTACTGAGAAAAACTAAAATTTAAATAGTGAAAATCATTCGTTAAGTATAAAAAAGGACTTTAAATTTTCCCAAAGCTCTAAAGTTTCTTTAAAAGGGGAAAACAAACTAATAAATGTAAACAAATCCCAAAAAAATATTAAGAAACCCTGGGGTACACATATGAATTTGGAAAAACCCAAATTAAAATTTAAGCAATACAAAAGTAACAAAGGTTAGATTTCTTTTAATTTGCTTTAATGTGCCCTTAAATTTTAAACCCCAATCGTGGTTTTAAACCCCCTTCTTTTCACCCCCAAATTTTAACCAAACCCCCCGTTACATCTTAATTAACAATAAGATAAATTTAATTAAGAAGAAAGACAATGGTTTTTAGTTAAAATAATAAAGGAAAATGCCCTTCTAGGAGGCACAACAACACCCAAAAACGGGGAAAAAGTTTAAAAATGTTCAAGGGTACAATTTAGGAATGTACCACCTACCCCATTTGGCCTTTAAAATTTGGGCCCCCCTTTTCCCTTTCCAAAATTTTTGGGGACCCCCCCAATTACCCTTTTTTTTTTCTTTTTCTCACTCTATTCATTCATAAAAAAAAAAATTAAAAAAAGTCCTTAGAAACTCACTCAAAAAAACACCCAAAAACACTCCATAACCACCCATTGCCCCAACCCCCCTAGCCCCCCCACCATTCCAGTACCTGTCACCTAAACCCCGGGGCCCCTTTGTCATTTCCCAGAGGAAAAACACACCATCTCCTACATATACACAAGGGTCTGGTACATTCTTCAACAGAGGATCAACCCCACTTTTAAAACCCGGGAAGTTAAACAACCTTGTTTTTCTTTAGGGTTTTTTACTTTTTATCATGTATTCTTCTTTCATTTAGACCCACTTTTACACATTGTAAGCACCGGGGTTTTTTTTTTTTTTTTTTTTGGAAAGGGGTTGGGCATGGGAAAAATTAGGTTTGATGGGGGCACATTTTGGCATAAAAGGTTTAAGTACTACCTCAAAATGTAATGTAAGTTTGGGAAATTAGTGGTTTTATGAGAAATTGTTAAGAGAGTCCAATAAGTCTTGTTCCTTAAAGCATGCTACCACTTCATTGGAGAATGTTTTTAAAAATTTTTTTCATCACATTTAGTAGAAAAATTTAACTTACATTAAGTTGGGAAAACAATTTTAGATTAAAAGGGAAAAGCCCCTAAATTGGGGGAAAAAAAATGTGGGAAAATGTAAGGAGGGGCCCAAACCAACTTTTTGGCTGCCCTTGTAAATCAAGCTCAGTTTTAAAAATTTTTATTTATTAGCCTAATGACATAATTATTTAGTGTTAAAGTATGATTTAAGTATTAATTGATCAAATTAAGTAAAAGGGAAAAGACAAGTTAATGATCTAAACTAGCTTAATTACTAATAAGGGGTTAAGAATAATGTTCAAGGCCATATTAATCCAAAGGGCAATTGAACCCTTTTGATAAATTTTGGGCCTAAAATTAGAGTATAAAAAATGGGGCTTGAGTCCAAAAAAATTAATAAATTGGCCCGGGCCCTAGAGTTTTAAAATACACCCCCAGGTCCCAAAAAAATTAAAATTTTTGGCTCTAAATTGAGTAAAAGATTGATACAAAAAATAAAAAAACTCATTATTTAAAAAAATAAGAAGTTTCCCCTAAGTTTTAAGGCCCCTACTAGATACCCCCTATAGGCCCCTTAACCAAAATAAGACCCTTAAAGTAGTGGGAAAAAAACTATTTTAAACCCCTTAGTACTTAACAAAAGGCCCCAGAAGTTTCATATAAGGCCCCAAAGGCCCCAAGGGCTAAAACCCAAAGTAAAAAAATAGGCTATACCCCAAAAAATTTGTTAAAATAGGCCCCTTGACCCAAAAGAATTTTATTGACCTAAAAATTTAAGGGGCCTTTTAGGCCCCAAAACATTAAAAAAATTTCCTTGCAAATAAAGGAAAACAAAAATCAATGAAAAAAAAATAAAGATAATTTAAAAATGGACTTAAATGAGAAATTAGCCCCCAAAAAACAAAAATAGTCAAAGGGGAAATTTTTTGGATGAGAAGAAATAAGGGGGTGAACTAAGATATCCCTACTTAAAAACTTAATTTATTTTTAGGTAAAAATGGGGCCCAAGGTAAAATCAAGTGAGGATTACTAAGATTACTAGTAAGTAAGTTTCACCAAACCCTTTTTCTTATTTTTTTGTACTTTAGTATAGAGTATGTTTAATATATATTATGTGAAGTGATTTTTATTAGGGGTTAGGAATATAGGGATGTGCTTTGATTTGGGTTTCAAAAGCTTAAAAAAGAAACCCTAATATATCAAATTTGAGAATTAGTTGTTATATTAGTAAAATAGGGGGTTTTAAGGTCTGTTACATATATTTGGTTTGTCACTAGTGAACCAGAGTAATAATTTTTCAACTTTAAAAACTTTTCATGATTAAATGATTATTTCATTAAATATATAAAGGGAACGGCACTTAAAGAAGAGCAGGAGATCTTTTATGTTTTTAAAAAAATTTATATTGTTTATTGTTGTATCCTTCGAATAATTATATAATTTTGTTCTTTCAACCCTTTGGGATCTACTTGTCTTAAGGGGTGCCAACCCCCTTGCTTTTTGGCCCCAAACTATTTTCCCCTGTTTTAGGTTTACCCAAAAGAATATAATTTTATGATCGGAAAGAAAAAACATAAAGACTGGGTCCTGAGTAAAATAAAAAATTTTTTAACTCAGGCCAAAAAATAAGCGTAAAACCCTTATTTTTTACAAAACGCTGACAAGCGGGGTATGGGTGTGTGTAAAGTATATGCCTTCCTAAATTGATATGCATATTTAAAATAAAATTGCTTTTAAAAATTTTTTTACTGGTTTAAAATTGGGAAAAGGGTTTTCACTAAAACCCTTTTTGCTTACCCCCTTATAGTTTTTGTTGGATTTTTAACTTAAGGATAGAGCTAAGATAAAAGGGGGCCCCCGGGTTTGTACTAGAAACTTTTTGGGGTGGCCAAAAGGGGGGGATGAGGGACCGTGGACATTTATGATGGTTTAGACTCTCTAGTATTAAACATATATTTTTTTAAAGTTTGGGGTAGCTTAACTTTCACCATCTTATTTTGGTTATAAGGGCTTATTAAGGGGAAATGCTTACCCCCTTTTTTTATGATTTTAGTATTATGTATAAAAAAATTTTTACTTGCTTTGATATTTTTTATGCTAGTCTCTCTAGTAGATGCTAGAGTTGTGAGGGTGCCCTTTTATGATATGATGAAAGGGTTTCCCAAATTAAATAATGGTGCCCAGTCTCGAAATTTTTCCTAATATAAAGACGGTTTTGCTACAACCCAAATTTCCCCCCAAGTTGGGAATAGAGAATCAAAGTAAGGACTATGGGCGTAGTTTAACCGGGAAATTTTTACTTGATTCTTCCCCGATCAAAGGGCCCCCCCCTTCAAATCCTTGAAAAACCCTGTTTTTTACTTCAAAATTAAGCCCCGAAAAAATTCTTAAAAAAGTTCCTGAAGTCCCTAAAAACAACAATTAAAATAAATTAAGCTTAAAATAACAAAAAAAATCAAAGAGAAGAAAAGTTTAAAATTTTTTTTCCCAAAATTCACGTAGAAAAAATTTTTGGGTTTAAAACTGTTTTAAGTTAAATCACCCCAAACCCTTTCTTAAAAGGGTTAATAAAAAGGGAAAATGGGTAGGTTTTAAAAAAAGGAGAAGTGGAAATATCAATATTTTTAATAGTGAAAAGAATTTATTTTCAATGTTTTTTATAAAGGGGGATTTATATCTTTGTTTTTTAAGATTAACAAAAAATTATTATTTACTAAAAAGTATAAAAAACATGATTTTAATTTGTCACAAAAAAGAAAGGTTTTTTCCAATAATACAACAAAAGAACATTTAGTGGCCGATTCACGATCAGCAAGGGAAAATGTATTTATCTTGCAATAGGGTCAAAGGGTTCACTACATAAAAGTTCTTGAACTTTTTTAATAAGGTTTTGAATTTTCCATGATGCCCCCCCTCCAAAAGGGATTACTTTTGGTTTTTTTTTTTTTTTTTTACTCAACAAATTTGGGGCCCAAGAGATGGGTTCCTTATGCATTTCCCCAAATTGGGTTTAAAGCAAAAACCATAACCAAAAACTGTTTAAATTTAAACTTTTACTTTTTGTAAAATTCCCAAAAAAAAATTTTTTAATTAAAAAAACAAAAAAAGGAATGATAAAATATTGGGGGCTCATTTAGGGTTTTTTTTTTTATTCACTTTTCAACTCATTTTAAACCAATTTAAAGGGTTTAAAAAAATTTTACAATTTAAAAAAATTTAAAACCCAAAAAAACTATAAGGTAGGGTTTGGGAACTTTCTTGCAAACTTTTCTTCTAAGGAAAAATTGAATTTTAAAAACTCTGCAGCTAAATTTCTCTCTCTTTCCCCCTGTCCAGTTTCCTAGTTCCCATCTTACTTGGTCTTAAGTACCCAAGGTTGATAAGCTAACCTCTTAACTCAGGTTTTGAGGGCAAAAGGGAAATATAAAGTAAATACAAAAAACATAGTAAAAAAGTATTCTAAATCATAACAAGTAATAGATGTATTAAAAAAATTTGGGTAATCCTAAAAATTTACTATTTCCTCCCTCACATACAAATCGTCAAAAAAATGAGTAAAAAACGAACAATTATGCATCATATGGATGCCTGCTTTAAGCATGTGATATGTACCGGGAGGGTTTTCTTAGCCTAGCCTAAATTTCATTCAGTTAGTCAGGACTTCCAAAACATTCGAATCCCAAAAATCCAAGAACCCAAGGCAACATGGGAGTTAAAACCCAGTTTTAAAAACCCCATTTGGAAAAAAAAAGGGTAAAACCAAAGGGGGAAAGCATCTCTATGTGCTTAAAACTTAGCCTAAAAAATATCCAAAGTTTAGAAAGTTAACCCGTCCCTCAATTTTTTTGCTATGCCATAAATGCATTAAAAGAAAAAATAAATAGCTTTAAACCCAAATATGGATTTAAAACAACAAAGCCAAGGGATAGTTTCCAAAAATTTAAACAAGTCAAGTTTGAATTTTCCCTCTTTTTTACTTTTAAAAACCCTTTAAAATGTTAACCAAGCCTAACTTTTGGCCCCAAAAGTCCCCATATTACAATTGCATACGTGGCATGGGGATAGAAATAACCCCTTTTGATAAAAGCTAAGGGCGTCATAGTATTTTTTCAATATATCTAAGGGTTTACCAAAAACATAAAAGTAATATGATCAATCAATAAATAAGGCAAACAATCTCGTCAACCAAGTATAGTTGCATCATAAAGGGTTAACCAAGTTACATTTCTCATGAATTCCCAATCCATTACAGAAGCATGATGAACTAAGAACTATTAAAATTTACCAAGCAAAGGTTTATCATAAACCATATCAATTCGAAGTAAAAGTACCCCTAGCCAGGCGATACACTTTAATTGTTATTATGGTTTAAACACAATAAGCAAACGAATGGTCTATAATTTTTTAAACCCACCGCATTAATACGGAACAACCAAGCAAGAGGGTACTAAACTAACCTTAGTAGTCTCTTAAGCCAATAAGTTTGGGGATCGTCCCAACTTCTAATAGTTTAGACCCCCTATTTGACCCCACACCCACACACCCCCACACCCCCCCCCTCTCCCCCTCGTTCTATTTTTTAATTTTTTTTGGGAAAAAGATAAAGGGTCCTAAAATAGAAAAAAAAATGCAAAAAATAGAATTTTGAAAAGTCACAAAAAAATTTTAAAAAAATTGAAAAAAAAATAGTGAATTTAGGAAATATAGATAAATAATTAATTTTAGTTTAGTATAATAGATTTTTTTATCAAAATTAGAAAAAGAGCATTAGGCCTAACTTAAGCCAGCTAACCTTTCCATATGTGCACAAGGTACAGGCTAAAGGCCTGACGGTTTAAAACACTTAAGCATGGCATTAGAATTGGCTTTGAGATCAGGGGTTTGAATCATGCCAAGCATAAAATGTCCTTTTATTTTTATTTTAAAAAAATAAAATTTAATTGGTCAAACCAAGTTTTGAACTCGACTCGCATGAAGTTAAATCAAGGCAGAAGGCCTTGATCGCTTCTTAAAAACGGGGACACAAGTATAGGTAGTACCTGCATTTATTTTTTAGAGCGCACATGCATTGGTGCAATTTCATAGGTGCCTAAGTGTATAAGTTGCTCTTCCTTCCCCCTTTCTTTTCCCAATTTCTAGTTTCTAGGCCTTTTTCTCATCGTCGTGGGGTCACCCCTTTTAGCGGCTATTTTAATGTGATTTGAATTCATATAATTTCTTGCTAAAATCGTTGCTAACTTGGCCCAGTTTGAATTCACCCAAAATATCTAAATTCAATTGGCTACACATTTAAATTGAAATCAAAAAAATTGGAAAAGTTGGTTTTTGCAGTCAAAATTTCATTTAATGCAATTAAATTGGATTTTTTAAATTTCCTAGCTAATCGATGATAGATTTGTATACCATAGGGTCGAGAAAATCATTTTAGGAGTACGAATCATTAAAAAAAAATCAATTCAGCCTCTCTCTTCTCTCTTAACACCCAAACCAGTCATGAACACCTCCAGCCACCGCACTCAACACCACGCTACCTCAATAGCTTGCACTACTTGAGACATAGGCGAACTACTCCCTTACCTCATGTACCATACCGAGCTTTGCGTCGCCTCTCTCTTTCTTACTTCAGCTATGTACCCTCTAAAAAAAACACCAAAAATGGTGACAACTTTACACCTTCTTCCCTAAAAAAAATCCAATAAAA
>JAMXBC010000485.1:0-20842 GCA_024138005.1 Lumnitzera racemosa | reverse complement strand
CAAAAAAAAGTCGGGAATATGAATTAGTGTAAAAAAATTTTAAATTACCCTGGGAAAAATAGAATTGTTCCAAAAAGTGGCTAATATTTGGACTTTACCCTATTTTCGAGATAAGTTGGAAGTCAAAATTTTCCTCAATAAGAATTAATTTTAAAAACTAAAGGTCAGAAACTTCATCAAAATTTTAATGTGGTATTGAAAAATCCTTAATCAAAATCAGGAGTTAACAGTATTTTTCAATAAAAATTTTGTTTTATGAATTCCATTTTTTTATCAGGTCAAGACATAAGTTAAAAACCACTTGGACAATACCCCATACCAAAAGATAATTTTAAAACCCAAAAAGTTGAAATCTCAATCAAAAAAGTAGTTCAATGAAAAAGATGCGAAATATAAAAAAGCAATTGGAAGTTTAAAAATGGTTGGTACTGAATATGAGATCTCACTAGTTAGAGAATAAATTAAAAGTCGCCTGATTATACTTTCTAAAAATTTTATTAAAGTAAAAACCTGGGATTAGAAATTACTGAGCAATAATTTGTATTATGTAAAAAATGTTAGTTAAAAGGCACCCTATTTGGTAATTATTCTCTTAAGATGTTGAGTTTTGATATTATGTGATTGGATTTTCAAAGTTTGATAGTTGAATTTTGGGGAAATTTTGTTTTCCATAAGACGTTGCGTTGGAAATAGGTTTTTTCTAAAAGAGCTAAGTTGGATTTTTGTAAAACATACTTCAATCTATATTGGCCAACATGCAATAGCTATAAGTGCGTGAATAGGAGTTTTAAGACTTTGATTTTTAATTTTAGATGTGTATTCGGTGGTTTAGGAGTTTAATTGTGAAAAATTCGATATGTTGTATTAAGTGAAAATATATATATATATGATGATAGTATTAAACTGTTGTTTTCTACATTTGCAGATTTATTAAGATTATAGAACTTATGGTAAGTTGAATTTTTTATGAAGTAATTGAATGTTCTAATAGCAGCAGCGTTAGAAACTGCATCAAAAAATAAGTCAGAATATGAATTAGTGTAAATAAGTTTAATACACTAGGAAAATAGAATATGTTCCATAAAGTGGCTAATATTTGGACTTTACCCTATTTCTCGAGATAAGTTGGAAGTCAAGAATTTCCTCAATAAGAATCTAACTTTAAACTAAAGGTCAGAAACTTCATCAAAATGTTATGTGGTATTGAATATCCTTAATCATATCAGGAGTTCAACAGTATATCAACTAATAATTTGTATATGAATTCCATTTTTTTATCAGAGTCAAGACATAAGTTAGAAGCCACTTGGACAATAGCCCATACCAAAAGACTAAGTTAAAACCTAAGTTGAAATCTCAATCAAAAAGTAGTTCAATGAAAGATGCGAAATATAAGAGCAATTGGAAGTTTGAAAATGGTTGGTACTGAATATGAGATCATCACTAGTTAGAGAATAAATTAGAAAGTCGCCTGATTATACTTTCTAATAATTTATTAAAGTAATAACCTGGATTAGAAATTACTGAGCAATAATTTGTATTATGTCAAAATGTTAGTTAAAAGGCACCCTATTTAACTAATATTTAACACCTTAGAAAAACTTATTTAACATGATTGGAAATGTATTTAAATGTTTACAATGAACGCATATTTATATATTAGTTATAAATTAAAGATGTCAATTAAATTTTAGGAGTAATAAAGAAAGACGAGACGAAACAAAACAAAACCAAATGAGAACGACATACGACTAGAATGAGCATCGGCATCCAAATAAGTAGGATTAGTATTTTACCACATTTTGAAGTATTATTAAGAACACTTAGAGACCTCAGTATATGTCTTGTTTGTGATTATAAGTTAATTACTTGTACACATGTAGAGTGTGTGCTTAAATACTGTTGTGCTATTTGATTGTTGGATTAATATATTGATTGCTTTATGATATTGCATGCTTTGGACTGTTTGAATTTATCCGATCGCCCCAAAAGTAATCCTACACAAACTTGACCTAACTACTAACTAGATTTACATTATAACCTACTAAGGGTAACGATCAGGAAATGTGGGCCAAATACGGAGCCTTTCATTGAGGATAGCAAAAATTGTCATATCCCCACCTTGAATCGAACTAATTGACAAGAGAAGAGGTTGCAACTAAGTTGGGGTTAGTGGTTCGAAAATAGTCTCGGGCGTAGCGTAATCTCTATTACACAAGCTTCGGTTTGATGACCAAATTCTCGAGTACGTGATATTAAATTCCTCGAAACCTGGATCAGAGCAGGTGCAATTTCTTTGATTTTACAACGATCGATCAATATCATGCTATGGCATTTACTTAATCATGCATTGCATCTAATTAAATTGCTTGAAAACCCTAATTGCTCACCATTAAATATGTGCTATTATCTCCATTCCACTTATTGAGCAAATTTTTGCTCATTTCCATATCGTTGTCTTATAGATTTCCTTAATAGACTCATCAGTATTACTCCAAGTTTCAAAAGGTTAGAGATTGGGGTCGAGAAGTGAGATTCAAGATTACTTGATTGAATTTATATTTGTTTTATCGATTGTACTAACTTCTAAGAAAACCGTTAGGGTTTCCTTAAGTAACCCCTAATTTTCAATCAATGAAATTTATTTTATACTCTACAAGTTTGTAGATTTTAGTAAAATTTTAACGAATACTACATTTTTCTATAACAATATAGTTTTTTTTTTTTAATTTTTATCAAATACAATGTTTTACCTTTCATATAACTTTTAACTTAATTTTACTCAAAATTTTAAGTTATAATAAAGTTATTTTTAGAACCTACTTTTTAAAAGTTACTTACAGTTTGATTCTTGCCAAGTACTGAATAGGGCATTTCCAAGCAGTAAAGTTGTGAATACTTTATATAGACTATACATATGTTAACAATTAAGGTAACTAGTTTCTAGTATATATTAATTTACACGACAGGACTATTATAACTATATGATTTGGGGTATGATAATTAATAAATTGATTGTATTACAAGTTGGTATTTTTTAGATATAAACTCATTTAGATATGGATATAGGATACGACATGACAATATAGATTACTAGTCCTAACAACTATTGATGTTTGTTTTGGCTTTTTATGTTTAGGAACGTTTCTTTCGTGTAATGCAGTAATAACATGAGTACTAAATGCATATTTAAAATTTTTTGTAAGATTATTTTAAGGAGAAAAAAAATCAATTTTAATATTGAATAGCTATTCATGTATGTGAGTCACAAATGGCTATTCAATAATACCTTTCATAGTAGGGTTCGTAAGACTAAAATACAACTAAATGTTGTAACTACTCTTTCATAAAGAGTAAAGAAAAAGTTGAATTGATATCATGGTGAAGTAAATGGCCCCTAAAGGTTCAAGAATCTTGGTTCAAGTAATGCAACAAAGTAAATGGCGTAAAAGGTAAATATTTCTAAAATAAAAAGGTAAAATGGAAAAAAAAAAAAGTAGCATCCTCTTATTTTTTTTAGCGATTTACATATGGTTGAAATCGTACGATATGGTACACGAAAGATAACCTCAGGTGACATCTGCTTTAATAATATGAGCATACTTATGAGATTTTAATTTCTTTTGGGTAATAGACTAGTAAGTTTTTCATGTGTGTTAGGTAGGTATTGAAATTAAAAAAAAAAAAAAAAAAAAAAGAAGCCTAGGTACGTGGTACAAGGTTGCTGATCTACTTTTTCAAGTGTTGAGGTTGTTCTGTATTAGGCAGAACTTCTTAACGATCCGTTGCTTTTGTGCAACGATCGAAAATACAATGGCACAACTTCTTCTGTAAAGTTTTTGGTTGATTTTCTTCTTGTTAATATAACATCCCATAAATAATATAAAAAAGGGGAGCTAGAGTTAGAAGTTAAGGATAAAATGATAGTCCAGATACGATGTGATAACATAACTTCATCATATTTTACTATATTTCACAGCTAAAATATGATATAAAATAATAGAATTAACAAGTAAATTCTTTATTAATAATGTCATTTCTATTGTTTATGTTACATTAGTCGTGTCTATCTCACTTTATCTATTTTCAATAGTATAACATACTTGATCGAGAGTAAAATCTAAAAATGATCTACCAACATGATTTATCATCCCTCAAAAGATCGAGAATTTTTCTACAATCCCATCTATATTTTTTACAAGATCGAAACCGAGACTAAGATTGATCTCGCCCTTCATTCCACCAATGATTTAATGCTCTTCAAATCTAGACTATTGAACTGATTATAGTTTTAATTACTAAGATATAATGAACATTAAATAATTAATATGAGAAAAGGCGAGATCGATCTTGTAAAATATACCGATGGGATTGTAGAAGTTCCTAGAAAATGAATAAAAATTCCTCAACCACACATAATATAAATGTTGACTAATATTGTTATTAGGAGAAAAGTTTCAATAATACTATAATTTACTTCGATAAATTAGTACTTTTTAAGTACAAGTAAATTTTAACACTTGAAAGTATGGTATAGTAGCTTTTTAAAAACCATCCACAATTATTAATATATATCAAAACATCATTAATATTGACTAGTTACTCATCAAAATACATAGTGCATATTAACTTCATTGCCCATATTAGTGCTTGGAAATGTTGCAAGATCACGATGCAATGATTATTTATTAAAATTAAAACCTTTTTTATAATCGTCATTTGGTATCTTTATTAAATAACTTACAAATATTAAAATGGTTATGCATTATTCCTTTAAAAACATTTATTTAAGAACTTAAATGTATTTGAATTCAAAAAAGAAGAAAAGCCCATTCTTCATGTTAATATTTATTTTACCAATAAAACCACATTCGTTTTTTCTTCTTACCAATAAGGAAGCTAATATTTTGTTTTGATATTTTTAATAGTAAGGAAAATAATATTTTATTTGGTTAAATGATTAAAACAAACTAGAAACTAGTTATAAAAAATCTCATAAACTAGTGAGATTATTTATTTATGAATTATTTTTAGTGCACTCCTAATAAGTGAACATGCGTACGCTAATATTCTCAAATACAAAAAAAGTTGTTAAAAGAAGTAGTAGTTATATGTTACCTACCTCTTGTTTGTTTGCATCTATGTGCATTATTATACTGAAATAGAAAGGCATGTGCAGAAAGATAAATAATTAGTTACGCTATTGTACACGAAAGACGAATTCAATGGACACCTAGATGGGGTGGGCTTGAAATTTTCCCTTATGTTAGCGCGGTATTAAAATAAAAAAATTGGCAACCTTACTAGTATTATAGGATTTCTTGGACTTTTAATTTCCCACATATTATAATTATTAGGTGGATGACGGTATTTTAATAAAGAGTGACGTATGGAAGATGACGTAAAGGTTACAATGACGAGAATGTTGCGCATCCGGGGAATCGAACCCCGGTCAGTACCGTGGGAGGGTACTATGATACCACTACACCAGATGCGCAGAGTTGACTGACCACAAAATTGATTTTTGAAATCAAAATAAACGATGCCATTAAGAGCCCCTTTCTCCAGTTATTTCTTCCTTTTAAATCTTTAATATACACCTAAAACTATAAACAAATTGAATCAAGATAATAAAATACTAAACTTAAACTCAACTAAAAATTTTAAAGCTCAAGCTTTTAAGTTTAATCTCAACTTGAAATAATATTAAACAAGCTTAAAGCTTGACTTAACAAAGCTCACTTAAACCCAATTTATTTAAAAACACTTTTTTTTTCTAATTATAATAATATGAGCGATCAAAATCAATTCAAACTCAACCAATATTTATATTTCACTCAAGCTTGATTAAGTTTATAAACTAATCGAATTAAATATCATAAAACTCAAGCTCGACTTAATTAACAACTCGAATAGTTTGAACTTTACTTGATTTTTCTAGAATTGAAATTAATTTTTCAACTAATTATATCAAGATAATTAGATGTTTATAATATACAATTTCTACATAAACTATTAACCCGAAAATATTTGGAATTTCTCAAAACTACAATAAGAAAAGAAAAGGTTGCTTCCGCAATCCATCACAGAAGACAAAAAAAAAAAATTATGCTTCTCACGAAATGAAGCCACAATATGTTACTCATCATTTGCAATGCTCCAGTACCAGGAATAAGATATGGATGCCTTGGAAAATGATTTGCGAAGCAACTAACGCCGACGATGAGCCTCAATCTCCCTCCAGATGCTAATAAGAGAAGGCCAGAGTGAAAATTAACTTAACAGAAGTCGGAATCAGTACTCTCGGCAATACGATGGGAGTTGCTAAATGTAATACTGGATGCATTCATGTCCCAGATAGGAAAACAGTGAAAATGAACCGCGAATGACGTCTGCAGGCGGGTCTCATAAACCTTTCGTTTCTCACTTATCTTTGAGCAGCTTAGCTGATAACCTCCCCCGGACGGTTGTCTGATCTGGCTTCAAGGTTCTTTGTCGCCTTTTTCGCGGTTTCCTATTCCTTCTCCTACTTGCTAATCGCTGTCTACGGATTTCAGGATCAGCCCAGCCTTTACCCCACTTGGAGAAAGTGGAAAAGGACTTCCTGGTTGCCACTGATAGAAGCATATCAGCATCAGGAAAAATGTAGAAAGGTTCGTCCTCTCTTGATTGGAGGAAATCGAATCCTCGATTTGTTATCAGAGGATACTTTATTTGAACATGGACCTGCAACAAGCAAACCATTATAGCTAAGAGAAAACTGATGTCACAGACTAAATTGCACGTAAACAGATATTTTGTTTATTGAAGTCATTTTACTAAGGATATACCCGTTCATCTCCCTCTTTGACGAACCCTGTATCTTCCAGAATTCGAACAAGACCTCGCCACCATCTCAGGTCAGTTGTCATGTACTTGGGTGACTGTAAAAAGCACATCGACACATAAGGAACCCTTTACATGTTACAGAATGGTCTCTGACTATGTGAAAATATATTCTGCTTTAGGTCTGAACATGACCACTGGCCAATGGACAAAACACTAATTTGAACTAGCTCCCACATATCACACTTTCACATGAGAGCTGGATTTCAGAATTGCAACCTGGCAGCAAACCTGACTACTGCTGTAAAAGAGTTATGCAAATTCTGAGAACAAATCTTTTTATAGAATGACTTTCAAAAATCTATATTTTCTAAAAATATATGCATATATGTATTTATGTATGTACGGATGTATTATATATGTATGTATGTATGTAGAAGCAAACATGAACAGTATTAGTCACACCAATACCATCCCTGCATGTACATCTCCTGGAAATAAGAGAGGGGCAGAGAGAGGGTGAGTGAGGGAAGACCGTATGGAGGGAGTGAGCACAGAAATCACCTGCTCCCTTATTTTACTGACTAATAGCCTTAGGCTTGGTTCTTCCATATATCTCAACTGTCCACAGGCACTACCTTCTATGTATTCATCAAATGAGCCATCAGCATGTCTGCTCTGCTTCTGAAATACATCAAATATTTCTTCAGGTGTCAATAATATTTCAACTACTGAGAATAAATAAGCAAAACACTATTCATTAAAGAAATGAAATGTTCACTAAACATCAATTAAGCAGATCCTAGTTCTACTGGTTTAAATTCCATAATCATATTAGCTCATGCAAACAATAAAGCACGTACCTCAATAGACCAAAAACACAGCTTCCTTAACCACTAAAGTCCTTGAGGGAATTGAAAAACATTAAAGTTAAGATGATGCAGATTCAGAAAATTATACATTGAGACTGCCATAATCAAATCATTATAGCACAGGATGCATCTGATACTTGGTGTAAATTAAGAAAAAGCTTTAACAGAGCATCATATAGGAACTTACGTGATAAGTAGCAAGAACCTGCATGAAAATGTCAACCTCTCCTTTAAATTCAGCATTTCAGGTGGTCCTTTAACACACACGTCACACCTGCAATAAATACTCTTAATTTTCAACAAGAAGAAGATGACTCAATAAAATTAGTACTGTTTCACCATGACACTCTCCTGTAAATTCCAGAAATGAGAAGAAAGGAAAGATTGCAATGCTTTGCAATATGTTCTTTTGTAGGCAGGATTAAATATCACCATCACACATATGGAAAAATTAAGTAGACTAAAAACCAATAATTACACTAGTGTATGCATGCTTCTACATTAAAGGAAAGGGGGAAAGGGAAGGAACGTTACATACATGAGGCACTTCTGATGAGAGAAATCCTCACCAAAATATTCAACAAGTGTTTTTGCCCGACACTGTGAGGTGTTCATTCCATATCTGTCAACAAACAAATATTGGTAATACAACAAAAAAATGCAGAACAGAAAGAGGAGAAAGGCTGTAAGAACATCACATCACCTATGACAGTCAGATAGCATCTTATATGCTATTTTTGTTTGATCTTCACTTCTTCGACTTGGCAAAAGTGTTGGTGCTCTAGATAGGTTTGCATATAAAACTACATAGGAAAAAAGACGCAGACTGTTACGATGTACTTTCTTTATCTCATTAGACATGTGAATTGGGGTGGGGTTGGGGGGGGCTGGGGGGTGGTATCGGGGGTGGTGTGAAAGAAAAAAAAAATAAAAGGAAAACCCAGTTAGACATAAGAATGTCTTTGATACAGCTAGACTTCAAAAAGTAATGGTTTCAAACAAAAACCGGAAAGTCATTAAGGTGACCTATAAAGATTGTTTTTGAAGCTTTCTTCTATCTTGCAAAACAATGGTACATTCCAGTAGCAAAATCAGCTTCATATCCTAATTAGGACCATCAAGTCATTAAGATGACCCATAAATCTCAGATTCCAGAAATCATCACAGCACATTACATCTCCATGAATGTCTTTCCAAAAGTTCAGCATGTACTAAAATATAAAAAAGACAAAAATACCAAGAAAGAATTCCTTTGTTATAAGATCACATATTAGAACTCGAACTAGGACTGCTAATAACACAACCAGATCTATTTTCTTGTCTAGGCGTCTTTCTTCTGTGTTGACCTATGGTGAACAATCAAATTACCGGATCATTGAGAGAGAACCCGACGATCTCCAGTTCTAAGAAAGCCACAAGTTTCAGGAAAATGACTAATGTTTTTTTATTATAGGAACAGACTTCCCTCTAATGCATACACAACATGGCAGTTACCACAAACTGTGATGTCCATAACCACGTACCCCACCAGCCGACATGTGTACACAGTACACCTTTTAACTACCCACTAGCACGCCTAACAGGTAAACGTCCAACCCCAAATATTACATAATAACAATGACATCATACCCCATCGTACATAGATAAACACTAACAGCAGAGAATAAAAATACAACACAAATACAAGTAAATAAACATAAAAAACATAAACACACAACACTTGAGAGTAACATATATAAAATAACTCTAATTAACATATGCATAACATCCTTCAAGCAAGTGCATGTCATTTGAAATAACAAACAGAAAGTGCAAACGTATAACTTACTGCAATCTGCTAATTTTCCATCTCTTCCAGCACGCCCTGCTTCTTGATAGTATGCTTCTAAACTCTGCAAGTGAATCAAGTCAAATCAATCTTAAACTAAATACACTTGACTTCCCCAAGAATTAATAGAAAAAAAGCAGGACTCTACTATCATATCATATGGTCTAAATGACAAACCTGAGGCCAACCATAGTGGATGATACGTCTGACGTTTAACTTGTCAATACCCATGCCAAAAGCCATCGTTGCAGCAACAACCTAGTTAAAGAAAAACAAATAAGGTCTAAATTCTCATCATCTGTCACCTGCATCTCTCTGCAATAAGAAGGTGTGGCTACACAACATGCAATCTACAGATCCCATCCATTCCATATTCAACAAGACATGCTTTCATTAGAGAAGAAAGCTATTGCTAACAGGAAGTGCAATTAAGGAAAAGTTTGCCGATTCAGTTAAAAGAGAATGACTGTACACCTCTTCATAATATCAAAAGCTATAGCTCACTCCAGAACATTAAAGTCTTCAGAGAATGATGCAAAAGCATGGCAACAAGGTGCATACTAGGGGAAAAATGTCAGATGCCATCCGACAGAATGTGAAAGCAGTTTGGGCTCCTTCATTCTCATGGATGTACAATCATGCATTTGTCTTATTATACAACAACAGCATTTCTTCTTTGAAAACCCCAACAGAGGTCACCTTGATGAGAAATAATAAATTATGACTGCACCTCTATCTAGCTTTTTCTTTCGTGATAATTGGAATGGCTCACTCCAGGCATATAAACCAACCAAGAAGACTCATGCAACAAATTACCCACGATTGTAAATTTTTTTATGAGTTCATAAAAGCTTAGATTTTTAAATGAGATAAACCAACTATAAGAGATCTTCCAAACATCAAGACTCATACCTGCAGTTTGTTCTCATGAAAATCCTTGTGAACTTGCCTAAGATGTGCTCGTGGCAGCTGAGAAGTAACAGAAGCTATATGTCAGATGCAGTGTGTAAAATGGGTAATCTTAAATATCACCCAAAATTGCAAATTGCTGGAAAGAAAGCTCCAAAGAAATGTTATCTTTTGCAAAAGTGCTATAGCAAATATTAAAATGTAAAACGAATAGAACATCTTCAAGAACATAAAACCCATTTATGGTTTATATATGTTATCTGTTCTGCTGCCATAATCAAATTTGTTGACTAAATGCATTCAGTACGCTGGCATGTGTATCCAGATTAAAGGAGAAGAACTGAAGCTTAAAGCACATTCTTCACCCTAAGATTCATGAACAGGAAAAGCTGCAACTGATTTAGTAGTAATAGTAATAATAATAATAAAAGGGGGAAAAAAGGAAAAGCAGCAACCAGTAATGGGCAATCTTTTTAGGTAAATCAGTAACAGGCCATCTTTCTTTTATAATACTAAAACACACACACACATACACATATATGCACAAAAATTTTTAGTCATTTATGATTTTATTAGTATCCATGATTTTTTGTTTTATCACTTAGGCCTTTTTGCCGTTAAAATTAATTTCTTTTAACAGTACTTTCGGAGGGTTAACGACCTTTACATCACAGTCACAGGTTACAACCTTCGCACGACAAGTTGCAACCTTTGAATGTGCTAATACAAAATAACACAACCTTTACCACATTATACAGTGTTTCCATAATTTGAAAGGTTGTACCTCTTTCTAGATGGCATAGCATTTCATACAAATAATGAAAAGGTCATCATCAGCCATAGAATCCAACTATAATGTATATATAGTATTAACATTCCATTTATAACAAATCTTTGAACATACATTATTAATATGTTAATTGTGATAAATCTATTACATTCTGTGATACTGTATATACTTTAAAACAAAATCCAAACACAGCACCGGGCTTTAACTACTTCAAATGAAAATAAGAAGACGGGAAAAACCAGGCTTACCCCAGCATGATAAGCTGCAGCCTTGATGCCATATCCACAGAGAAATTTCGCAACAAGCAATGTTTCCTTCCTTGTAGGGACATAGATTATGGTAATTCCATCTTCCAGAGGCTCCTGACGAACTTTTACTCTCTCCTCTAAACTCAAGGGAGGATCCAATTTATCAACTGGACCAACTAATCCACAGTCTTCATTGGTAGATTGTACACAGAATTCACCACAGGAAACTGAGAAATTCAACCAAATAGAGTACGAAATTACATGTAGCAAGCTGAGCTGTTGCTATACATTCACCAATTAAATTAACAGAACCAAGCAAAGATCATAGACAGCAAAAGAAGTTATATCCCCAAAATATTACCATCCCAATCATCTACACCCTGGAAAACATCAGCCTCATCTTCCAAGTATTCTACAGAGAGCGTCCTCTTCTGCGAAGACCTTGAACCATTTCTCATTGAAGTCACTTCCTCATCGTCCCTGACAGATTCCATTCCAGACACTGGACAGTCTGATGAGCTAGAAGAGCTTGCAGACTCATCCAAGCCTTCTGTCTGGACAGATTTCCGATTTTGAACATTCTTTCTACCAGGCGAATATGAATTTATCAGTTCATAGAAATCATTTTCATATGAAGCTGGTGAGGATGTCCTGCTATGCATGATCTGAAGATCTCACATCCAATAAGTCAATATAAGGAATTAAAATTTCCACTACACTACACACACACACACCCCTCATAAAATGAGAAGCCTGAGTAAGTCAGACAATAAATAAAACTGGCATATAAAATTTTTCTGGGGCTAACTTAAGAAAATTGAATCAACGGACTTACTGAGATACTTGGCCAAGAAAAACTCACCGAGAAACGGAGATTTGGTCTGAAGAAGGATGTGAGTACAACTTTTGTTTCCTTTGACATGTGAAGAGACTCAATAACATCTTCTCGAACACGACTAGTAGCAGTAGCTGTCAATGCCATCAGGGGATGTCAGACTCTAAGAACTTCAATTTGCTGGCACTAAAGTTCTCTCGCAATGTAGACAATTTCCTGAAACATGGGAGAGGAATGATTATCGATCATTCAATTCTGACACTACAAGGCAAAACTTCTTTTTCATAAGTATACTTTTTCTACACAAGAGTTAAGCCCAGGAAGCTGCAGAGAACACTGAGAGAAACAGCAAAAAACGAGGAGATCATAATTTATGATATAATGTAAAATATGTAGCCAAAAAAATTCATTCACTGTGACATTTACATGAAAATCCCAAATATGCCAGATCCAAGATTGCCACGTCACACTTCATTTTAGCAAGATGGCAGATCAAAAATGACAGATCAACATGGGTCTTAAGTGAAACAGACCTATAGTCAGGCCGAAAATCATGGCCCCACTTAGAAACACAGTGGACCTCATCAATTGCAAATAATGCTATTCCTCGACCTGCTGCAAGTCTCTGAAGTCCTTCAATCAGTCTGCATAAAGATCACCAACAATTTATTAAGAAAAGAAAGACTACTTGGGTCCAGCAATATTGCATAACAAATATCTTATACCTCAAAACAGTCTCTGGACAAATGTATACTAAACTGTACATTCCATTCATTGCTTTCCGTTCCACACTATTGTCAGGTTGCCCCGATCCGAGAAAGCAAGCAGAAACACCGTGTTTTGCAAGTTTCAGACATTGATCGTGCATTAAGCTGATCAATGGTGAAATAACAACTACCACCTTCCTTGTTAGCAGGGCTGGAATCTGAAAACACATTGATTTACCTGCATAAAGAAAACAGCTTTCAATATTGCCACCAAGAGGGCACTTGAGATTTCAAATACACATTAGTGGACAGATAATTAACCAGATCCTGTTGCAGCAAGAACAAGGCAGTCTTGGTGAGCCACCCATGCAGCCAAAGCCTCCTTCTGAAAATCCTTCAAAGATGAATACCCAAAGCGTTTCCTCAAAATGCTGCTGACTTTTGACTCCCAATCAGGCCCCAATTCCACATCTTGCGGAAATTTGACTTCTATTGACTCTGGTCCCACATTGGATTTGGACTCAATACAATGAAGCACCTTGTGTTCTTCTTCCATGGGATTGAGCAAAGGGATCGTTTGAGGAACTGGCAAACTAGTTCTCGTGCAAGTCCTGCCTCTTTTGGATTGCCGAGGTGATTGAAAATGGTCCAAAATGCTAGACTGACGCACCTTTCCCAAAAGAGAAGAGGTAAATGATGATTTGCCTGGAGCCTTTCCAACATGACCAGAACATTTAGGACTAGTAGATGCACTATGATTATGTCTATGAGCATCATTCAAAATGTATTCAGTTGCATCACTTATGGATGGACCAACAGCTTTCACAGCTTCCACTGCTAAAACATGTTCAGATCTCATTTCAAGTAGTTTCCCTACGATAAAATCAGAGCCCCCTTTCATGTCTTCCATGGTGTCAGTTTCTGTTCAAAGCAGAGCAAAATAATCATGCAAAGTAAACCATTGAACTAGAAAGAATTGTCACGTGTCTAAATTCATCTAATATCACATAGACTTCATACAGTAACTAAAGTCCTTTGCGATCAACCAGCATCTTTTATAGATCGCTTTGCGACTGGAAATTCAATTTCCAAGCATATTATCAATGCATATTCCAAGATAAAATGTATTTCTGAATCATCCTTTTCACAAGTTCATGTGTAGAAAGATTACTAAAGGCTGCATTTTTCTTTACTCTCAAATCAAGTTTTCTCCATCATAATTGGTCAATCTGTCTCGATTCTATCCAAAAGGAGCAAAATTAATCCCTGCACAACATCAGTCAATAGACTATAGAACAGTATCCCCAAATAAAATGAAACTTCCCATCTGTTTTGCTTTGAATCGAGTAGAAAACTAACAAACAGTTAGGTGTTTTTGTTCAAAATGTAATATTTTCGAAATTCAGTATGTTAAATAACAAAAATTATTTGTTCCCAAAATGAAATTTAAAAAAAAAATTATTTTCCCTCTATAATTCACCAAACCAAATAAGTCATAATTAATACCATAGCAATACTTAACAATTATAATTACTAAATTGTAAAAAACTCACGAGTGCAGAGTTCTTTAAGTAGTGTGTAGATAAGGGAAAGATGGAGGCATAAGTCTGATAAAAGATTCACTGGACATAATACACCACATGTCTATAACAAATCATCCTCATCTTTCTCCAAATAGTATTCTCGTCCCAGTTCCATCCATCCAAACATCGCCACATAAAAGGAAAAAAAACAAAAACCAAAAAATGCTATATGCCTAAATCATTCTTTATAAATGGAAAGAATGATTGGCAGAGATATGTACGAGGTAGGCCATCTTGAGATATGGAAGCTTGATCGGCATGTGGACTCACTCTTACGTTTTCGCAAAAAGAGGACAATTTCGTACCGCAAGCACGTAACCTAATTAACAATTATATGGAAATCAGCCACACAAATGCAGTAGCCCAAAAGGAAAATAAAAACCCTACATCAATGCATAGAAGCTTCGATTCTCAAGCTAGGGTTAGGGTTTTTCGGGTGAAAAAAAACAAAGGAATCAGGAAACTGTATGCCTTCAGATGCAATGAGCTCGATACGATAGCGGTATATGAGAATGGAATAGAAACAATCTACGAGTATAGAGAATATAGTGCAAACAATGTCTTACCTGGTCTGATCGATTAAGGAAGTGTAGGTTGCGAGGAAGCTACTTTTGCAACATCCTGATAGAATAAGAAATAAATTGGATTGTGCTTTTTTTTTTTTAATTCTTTATCCGATTTTATTTCTTAGCAGTTGTGCGAGCCAACCTATTTTTTACATTTTTTTTTGGCGGGAAGAGAAAAGGGTTTTCTGAGTTTTTTTTTCATTTTAATTTATTTTTATGGAGGAAAAAAAAATTTTGAGGTTTTTGACTTTTTGGTTTTCTAGCTGAAAAGATGGACGGTGTTTTGAACCTTTCTTCTTTCTTCCGGTAACTCGGGGAAATGAGAGGAACTAAAACAATGATCCGGCTTCAAGGGCTTGTAAAGCTTTAAGAATATATTTAAAAAAATCTTTTAAAAATCATGAAATGGCTAAAAAAAATTTCACATTATATTTAATACGTGCTTCGGATACTTGTGGCCATTTATTAGTAGAATGTAAGGGAGAGTCAAATGACAGTTGTTTATAGTAAAAAATAAATAAAAATTATTTATCGTTGATCATAGTTAATATGATTCTTTTCTTCAATTTCCTCTAAAAAAGGTTCCCCCTTCCATTGCTTTACCAAAATTTCGCTCACAGTAAATCAAATCAAATTTCTAAATTGATCTTAAAAATATTAAAAAGACAAGTTATCTTTCTATAATTTCATATGATCCTAATAATCATCTTCCGACGATTAATATACCACAATGCTACACTACAATGACAACTCAAGTGGTAAATAGAAGTGATACGATGATGGATTAGAGGCAAAATAGATATGTATATACTAAATGCACCTATGTTAATTTATTTATTTATTATCAATGGATTTTCCTAAATTTATTTTAAACAATTATAAAATGCTAACCATTAAACTAGGTGGAGAACTCTGTTTCATCAAGTTGAAGTCCGAACTTGTTTTAGTTTTATATATATTACTTCTAATCAAATCAATTAAAAGACTTGCAAGCATAGGCTGTGAGCAGAATAAGAACTTTTTGAACATTGAGCTAATTACTAATACTTCCACTACAACACCCTTTAAAGCACGACTGATTTACACGCCAAAATGAAAGCATCAAATGCATCGAATGTTCGTTTCAATCATCGACATCATAAGCTAATAGGTAATTACACTCAAGGATGCAAGTAGGTTGAGTAACCAGACCAAATGAGATAATTCCCGATACACAATGTAATTCCTGGGTTATTAACAAAGTAAAGTAATTTAAACCTTATAACATTTTTTTTTTTCCCTTTTTCTTCTTCTTTTTTTCCTTAGTAAAACTACTAGTAAGTGAAGGGGTACTTTTGGAAGCCACAGAATTTGAAACCCTACATCCGTATCCGTTGATGTCTTCCCCTTTATTTTATCCTTATCTTCCCCTCTCGCTCTGTAGCCACATTCCTCGAGGTCAGTTAAAAATATACAATCATCTCTCCCTCAAGGTCTATTTCTTATAAATCATACACAAATTCTCTCTGTTGATCATTTTTCTCTCGCTATTGAAGCGCAAATAGCCTCTTAGGGCCGGTTGCCGTACGACAGGTTGCCGTCAATTCCTGTTGCTGAGCTTTTATTAGCGCATTTTCATAATTCCGTTGCCAATAAGCTTGAAAATCTCCGAGGGTAACAATTATAACACCCTAGAACCGAAAGGCAGTATAATCCGCCACATGTTCCTACCAATCAGAAATATATTAAGACGTTAAAATCAACTACCATCTTTAAAATAAGTTGTAAAAAGCACTTATTAGGTATGAAATAACAATTTCTCAAATACATCATTTCGAGTAACTTATAAATAAGTCACTATAGCTACCACCACACTAAATAACTAGATCTCGATCTTATATAACATATAGGACTAACCGCATCTCTTTCCCAACCCGAAGATGACAATTTTCATACTTGTTGTAACTTATTATATCAACATGTAACTGTAAAAATGATGAGTAAGCCAAAGCTTAGCATGGGTACACAAACATATACAGATGCCAAGCCCAGAACATAAACATGTATATAATGCAATCGTAACAAAATATAAGCAAATAATGATTTGATTACCTTTAATTTAGGTTAGCATATAACATATAAGTACTTATAACCCCACTACACCGTGATCTTTGTTCACATATATCGTTGGTTATTATATAAGTTTTCTTTTAAGTCCTTTATGCCTAAAGTCTAAAGATCAAAAACCTAAAATTTTAGTTGCGTCATACTATATACGAATTCACTAGGAAATCCTCACATATGATCAACGGTTACTCATTGCACAAACCCCGGTTTCGTCTCAATTTGTAAGTGTGCGACGTTAATCTCCTAAACCCCAATTAGAGTAAGTGAAATTTCTCTAATCTCACGATCGACCGGATAATGTCATGTGATGACATTTGCTTATGCATGCATTGCATTTAACTAACTTAATTGAAAACCCTATTTGTGATGTACTGAGTGCATATTTCTAACTCTATCCCACTTACTGAGCAAGTTGTTACCCATTCCCCTATAGTTTGTTTGCAGATTTTAAATGGCTTATAAGTGCCTATCCAACACTAAAACTCCAGTAAATTGGGATAAGGAGCAAGATACAACAAAAAATGGCCGGTTACTGCCCTTAATATTAACTTTTTATTGTTTTAAAGAAAACAACACAAGACTCCTCAAAAGGCTTGGCAGTTTTCAATATTTTGGTTTATATGTAAAATGACAACTACCTATAGGATTTATAAATCGAGGCTTGTACAATGGAGAACACCCTCTTCTGGTAACCACCTTCAAACTACGGGCCCCAACCTTGCCACGACCTCCTCTCCTATCACTTAGTTCGGCTAAGGGTGAGGAAATGATCATTTCAACTATCATCATCGAAAGGAGTCCGTATTTGACTCGAGAATTCTAACCGTTACCCTTAATGGGTTTCAATGCATATTAGATTAGATGTTAAGTTAAGTTTGAGTTAGTTTATTTTTAAAGTGATCAACCAAGGTTAAACAATTCAAGTATAATAATATTTACAAAACAATCATATCATAACAAATCGAAACCCAACCACAGATGCTGCATATACACAAACAGCTAACTATAATCATAAGCCGATACATACAAAGTCCTCGGATATTTTGAAATAATATCCCAAAATGCTGTAAAGCATTGATCCCACTTACTTGTTTAGATACTCGTTACTGAAGACTTGATTTGTCGACCATTTAATCGTCGGAGAATCCTATAGACATAAAACCTAAATTTAGTATTCATGATAGCTACGAAAATAATAGAGTTCGATCTAAAACGGTTATATATATATAAATATATTATCACGATAATATATAGTTTTGTTATTTTATATATATTGAGTTAAGTTATCAATCATTAATAATATACGTAATTTGAACTATTACGTATTATATATTGTTTCGATCATATCGAAACGTACTTTTAATTAATTTAATTACATTTTAATTCCGACAGAGTTACTGTAATATGCACATTCTAAAATATTATAGAGTTATAAGTTATATTATTTAAGATTGTTCGATTTTAATAAAATTAGTGTCATTAGATTCGTATAGATTTAACGGTACATATTATGAGTTATATTTCTAAAGATGACTTTTAATGAGCAGTTCAAGCTTTTAATACAGTTATACATATCTATATAAATATTATTGTATTATACGTATTTTAGGTTATTAAACTTTATTTTACTTAATTTGTCAATATATTTATATAATATAGATATTATCTATTCCTAATACATATATTATATATCCGGATTATTAAAATATCATTAAACATATTAAAAATATAATTTTTATCCAATCTAATTGGTACACATATAAATAGTTTTTATTTAATCATTTATCATATTTCAATCTATTATCACTAAAAATGAGTCTCGGTTTATAATTTAAATTATTTTACTACATAAATTCGTAATAAATAGCTCAAGTTACTAGATAATTCTTCGAAAATTTATATAGACTCTTAAAAATATAGAGTACTCAGCTAGTATTAGTTTCAGGTTTTCGATTTCTTGCCTATAAATTTATATTTACGATTTTACCCCTAAATTACCCAATTATAATCCTTTTTGCATCAAATTGATTTCAACCATTTGTACGAATTAATTCTAACTTGTAAATAATGACTATAGTATGTATACACCTTTATCAATAATACTTACTTCAAAATGTAATACATGATTTTATTTATATATTACCATAATACAAAATATAAGGATGCTATAAAACTCATAACAAGAGCTAGTCAACACTTATATAACATAGTTAATATATACAGCATACTATATTCATGAAAGAGTAACTCATAATCGAAATTACGGTATTACATTTTTGTATTACTTTACAATTGAAATTCAATTATTAGCTCTTAATACTTACATGAGATTATATTTGTAATAATTTCCATAATTAATCGATATGCATTTTTAACTTTTATAATTATGTAATATATTTACACAAATCTAGTTTATTAGCAAAAAGTCCTTATTTTATTTACAAGCATCCTATAGTCAAGTTTTAATTTTTATAAGATCATCTAGTCCTATATACATCATACTTGCTCAGCATCTAACTTGATATGCCTCGCAACCCATTTGGGATAACAATTAAGATTCTCGGCCCAAACACGGACTCCTTTTAATTAGGATAGCTAAAATGGTCATTTCCCCACCCTTAGCCAAACTAAGCGACAGGAAAGAAGGTCGTGGTAAGGTTGGGGGCCGTGGTTCGAAGGTGGTCATGGAAGGAGGGCGATCTCCATTACATAAGCCTCAGTTTGGTTTTGATTCACGAGTGCACAATATCAATCTCTTCAACTCGGATTAGAATGCATGAAATTTCTTTGATCTCACGACAAATCAATTTAATCTTACGATGGGTCAGATAACATCGTGCGATGATATTTATTTGTACATGCATTGCATCTAACTAACTTAGTTGAAAACCTTACTTACTTATAATGTACTGAGTGCATACTTCTGTCTCTACTCTGCTTACTGAGTCAGTTGTCACTCATTCCCCTATAATTTATTTTACAAGTTCCAAATGGCTTATAGGTACCTACCCAACATCAAAACCTAGTAAATTGAGACAGGGAGCGAGATACAACAAGATTTAGCCGATTATTACCCTTAATATTAACATTTTATTGTTTTAAGAAAAGCTATATAAAACTCCTCACAGGCTTCGTAGTTTTTAATTTTTTAGTCTATATGTGAAATAATAAGTATTTGTGGAATATACTGTTACTCTTTTATAAGTTTAAATTACAAGTTTATTTTTAATAAATTATATCAAATGATTATTTTGCCAGTTTACATCAAATATATATCGAATTTGATGCTTCAAAATGGTAGAGTTAAGTATATCTGGCATGAAGTGAGGATGGTTTCTATCTTAGAATAGTTCACACGATGAAAATTATTACAACTTAATCATTTTGGGATGTGGCAAATAATTAATTAATAACATTTATCGAATAAACTTGAAACGTGTGGAAACGGACAAACCAAACCAACTGTAAGTGAGGAACCGAAATGAATTTGGACGAGCTGATAATGTAGTGAAATGAATTGGGACTTGCTGCCAAGTTTCTGGAATTAGGGCGAAAAATTGAGATTGGAAGAGA
>JAMXBC010000484.1:0-20896 GCA_024138005.1 Lumnitzera racemosa | reverse complement strand
CAAAAGTTTATTTTAAAGGCCTACACCTAAAATTAGACACTACTACGAGAGGACTCTTTTGGTCAGGGATAACAACATTGCTAAAGTTAACAATATTTGGGAATGCAAGAACGCCCATTGGGGAACTACAAAGAAAACTTCCACAACAAAAAATTTTATTTAAACAAAGGAGGATCAAGTTACAAAGCTAATGGGCTTAGTAAAAACTTGCTAAATTTGTGGAAAAAAGTTTATATTGGTCAAGGGGCCCAAACAGTCACTAATTGTAAATTTTTTACTACAAGAGTAGATTTCAAGACATTATACCCCACGACCTATTCCAAAAGAAAAAAAGGGAGAGAACAACCACATTTCACTTAGGACTTAGTAGTGTACTTGCAAAAAGTGAAAAACATACAAATTCCATACTCCTAACTATCCCCGTTAGGGGAAAAATGAGTAGGATTGTGTTGCATACATTAGGCTTGGTATACAGTAGGATAAACTACATGTTACCACTTCCTTCATAACATGTACAAAAAAAACCCAAGGGTCTTATTTTACTTTTGTGTGGTACCAATTCAAATTTAGACAATTTTCGAAATTATTTATTTCACAAGAATTTGTTTCCCAAAATGAATGGATATCGAGGGGACCATTCCTACACATGTACTATGTAGGGGGAGTTTTAACAAAAAAGGGAAAGTTATCTATAGTGAAAAGAAAACAAAAAACCAAATTAAAAAAAAAAAAAAAAAATTTTAAAATAAAAAAAAAAAAAAAAACAAAAGAAAAAACAAACCAAAAATACAAAAAAACTTCACTTTTAGCACCCTAAGTTTATTTGGAAGGTAGTAAAAGGAAAACAAATTTAAAAAAACCTTACATAGTTTTACTTTTTTATTAACTTTAAATAATTCTTTTTCCTTAGTTTTCAAAAACTATAACTCAAATGCGTAGATGAACAAAATAATTTTAGGAAAGAGGGTTTGAAATCCATCAGATCCCATACTAGACAATTTGGCTTTATTAGTACACGAGTTTTTCCCCTTCAACTTGGATTGAAAATCATTACTATTTTAGTTAGCATTAAGGGGAACACATACATTTCATTTGCATATTACGAAGAGAATCATAAGAATACTCTGCTCTTTTTTTCCTAACCATGGCAATTAGTAACACAGACAACGTCTACTGTAGGGTAAGTTAATCACGCCTACTAAAATTGCCCACCAAAAGGTCTGAAGGGGTAGCCGATAAAATTTTGTCCTATTTGAGGAAAATTTTCACAATTTTTCCTTTGTTCAAAATGATTTACATGCAACTCTATATGAAGGCACAATCATGTATTGATGGGGTTTTAACTGTTTTAGCAAGTCCAAAAATGTATATCCCTTTATGTTCCTCACTCCCCTACAAACCTCACTATACTAGGTGATATTTTGGGGGATAGCTTATTTAGCAAGTTATTTAGTTGTACCTTCTTCTAAGAGGGAAGCAAAAGTTTAGGGTCCATTATTTCTTCAAGTGTAACATGGGAGCATTTCCCACACATCGCCCTTTTAATCTTTGAATTAATCAATACAACTTTGACCACTTTACCAGGGGGTAATTTTGATGTCCAAGCTACCTACGCATATGTTGCCAATTAGAATCATTCATTGACAGCATCTAAACAAGTCAATTTAACAAAACAGCTACTTTTTATTTAAAAAATGTTATCTTTCTGACCTCTTATCGATCATACTTCAAGATATTTAGATCCTTACCATATAAAGTTTTTCCAACCCCTCACAAAAGGGGTGCAGGAGTGTGGTAGCGTAGTCCCATTTTTTATCTTCCCATCATTGGGGCACTATCTTTAAATACTGCTTGCCCGTTGGGGGGGAAGTAAAGATCTTAGCCTACCTTAAGACCAAACGGGGCTACAGAAATGACTAAGGGGGAATTAAAATTTAATTTGGGGAAAATAGACATGACTTTGATAACACATTGGGGGGATCTAAAAAGGGTATTAAGTCCCCCCACCACCTATGTACACTTAAAATACGTCCCTTAGTACCAAAAAGTTTAAACGCAGATACATCAATCAGTCGGGGCCACTTTGATGATATAGTAGTACATTTGTTATTTCAAATTTTCCATTGTTTTTTTTAGTTTAAGCGATTTAAAATTTTTTTCAAATTTCGACAAATTTTAACATAGATTGCCACATTGTCATACCCCAAAATTATACAACCAAGGGGTTTAAAGACCTATTTAAAGATTATTGGGGGTTTTCTAAGTACCTACCTACACTCGACAGATGTAAATGAAGTGACTCCCCACCAAAAGGCTACAACAAAAAAGGGGCAATCAAGGGAAAGGGCTTTGCAAGAAGATAATGAGGACTAACGCTAACAAGATTTAAAACGATGCTTCTCCCCCTTTCTACTCCCCCCAGCACTCTTAGTAAATTTTAAAATTTGAGTACAAAAAACCCTTTGTCTGGGGAAAGCTTCAAAGTCATAATGCCCTCCCCTTTTACAGAGACCTTTTGGGAAACCCAATCCATACTCTCCTACACCATTTAGGGGGCTAATTAAGATCCTTTCAAAGACATGGGGGAGGGTTCATATAGATAACCCTACCCAATCCTCATCATGCATTTTTTTCAAATGCTTGTAATTAGAATTTGGGCAAGATCACTAGTTGGATGCGGATCATAGGGTTTTTAGCCTAAGTTGATGCAAATCCCCAAATGTTTGTCCTCTTGCATGACATAGCGCCGACACTTAGCTTTACAATTTCACTTTAAGTTTTTTTTCCATTATTTTTAAAACAAATAAATGTTTTCCCAAACCAAAAAAAAAAAAAATTTATAGAAAATCATAAGGGGTATAACAAAAACCCTTGTTTTTTCCCCTCAATTTTTCATAAGATAATTGTTAAAAATATACCATAAACCCAAACTTTATCAAATTTGAAAAAGAGTCACATAAAACTAACTGAATTATCATAGTTACTCTTTGGTAGATGAAGAAATGAAAAATAGCAATAAAATTACTATTTATTTTATATTTAAAAAAAAAATTCATCCCTTTCAAAATTTTAAATTTATTAAATTTTAAAAAAACGGCTTAGAATATAATTTTGGGGTTAAATTGTGATTTGATTTAAAAAATTTTATAGCAAATTTATAATACAATACGATTCACAAGATATAAAAAAAAATGTTTTTATTGATTCTGCGCTTTCTATGGGGTAGAGAAAAAAGATGAAAACCGAGGGTCTCACTAACAATTTAAACCGGGTAAATTCGATTTATGCTATATTTAATTGATTTCAAAAAAAGATTTTTTATTGACCAAAAATAAGGGGTTATATGTACCAAGGGGATAAAGGGGGGTTTTTGGGGCCCATTAAAAAAAAAACGCTTGTTGAAGAGGGAAAAATAAATAATCCAAAAATATTTGTTTTTAACCAAAATTAGTTAAGGGGGGATTGTTTTTTAACTAAAATTTTCTTTTTTGAAACCCAAATTTGAAAACCAAAATCATTTTTTTTCTCCAAAAACTTGCATTTTTTCTCCGTTTCATGGGTTATTTTCCCAAAATGACAATTTGTAATTTTTTTTTAAATTTTTTGTATTTTTTTTTCCCTTTTCCCTTCGCAAGCTTAAGGTTTTTTGATCCTAAGTTTTTTAAAAAATTTTGTTTATTTTTTTAAAATTTTCCTTATTCCAACATTTTTTCAAAAACCAAAAATAGCAGTAAATGAATCTCGTACTAAATTTTTTTTTATGGGGGGCCTTTACTGCATGCATTTGTGTATATTTTTATTTTCTTTTTTTGGTTTTTAGTTTTTTATTTAATGATTCACTAATGGAAATATTTTAATATACCAATATGAACCTTTGATTAAAACATTCCCTATGAATCGGAAAATATGATTATTTATAAGATTATAATTAAAGATACCTTATTTAAAAAAAAGTTTCAAACTTTTTAGTTTTAAAGATTTAAAAAAAGTCCAAAGTAATTTTGGCTGTTTTTTTACAAATTTTGGCTTTAAACGTTTATTTGGTATTTAAATAACCCCTTTACTATAGATAGATTAATTTTAGTCTAACTCTCGTTTTAAAAAAAAGGGTCCAAAAAAAGGAAGAGTATCATTTGATATGAATCCTTTCATTTTCAAAATAACCATAAAAAGAGATATTTTTTCGTCACAAAAATAAAAAATCAATCCAATTTTAAAAACTCTACGAAAAAGGCGTGTTTATAGTAAAAGGGGGATGCTTGAACTATACTGGCCAATCCCCCTTTTCATTACAACATGTAACAAACCACATCCTGTAAATTTTAAGAGTAAAAACCCCTGAATATTTTCATATTAAAAAACCAAATCCATGAGGTTATTCTTCCAGTTACAAAAATTTAATTAAAAAATTTGTATCATATTTCATATAACTCCAAAAAATAAAATGCTTTTAATACCACTTTATAACCTAAAAACACGATAATTTCAATTAATACACTAATAAAATGCCACAAATTTTAAATTTTGCACATGACTAGGAACATAAAGCACATATTTAGAAATTTTCGTACTTTTTATGTATTACTTAAAAAGTTAAAAAAATAAAAAATATGCTTAGGAAATAAAGAAAAAATCATAAGGCACCACAAGCAAGAATCAATTTAATGAAATTATAAAAGATTACAATCAAAAATTTTTAACAAATATCACTGAATTTTTAAAAAGTTGTAAATATTTTTATTAAAATTTTGTATATATGCTTTTAAAATTATAATTTTTGAAAACTTGGTGGGCTTTCCTGTAAAAAGTGGCCAAAACACCAAAAGGGTTTTTTTTGCCTATACATCAATGAATAAAAAAATTTTAAAAGTCTCACCATCGTCTGTCTTCATTTCGCTATCCCAAAATAATCCACATATTTTAAATGTAGTTAAGGTGAAAAGAAGAAAGCACGATGGATTATTTAATAACTGGTTTTTAAAACAAATTTTTAAACCCGGGGATGAACTTTAAAAGATTTAAAGGGTAAGATTTTAATTTAAAATTTCTAATACCATCGAAAAATCAATCATTAAGTTTCTTTCGAAAAAATTTGGGGTTTAAAACAGTTAGGGAGGTTCAAATTTAAAAAGGGGAATGACACAAGAAAGTTTCAAAAGGGATATATTACCGAAAAGTTCAAAGGGCACTCATAAAAAGTCCCCTTAATTAAAATTTTAGCCAAACAAATCTCATATCTCTAGGGGAAAAAAACCATCCTTTGTAAAATTTTAAAGCTATTTGTAGGGACAAAACATCATTCAAAAGACCAAAAACAAAACATTCCAGAGAAATTACGAGAATATTTTAAATGTTTGGTTCAAAGAATTTCCCGTACCTTTGTAACTTTCCACAAAACACCCCAAAAAGTTTTTTACTTTTTCATCTATCATTTTTCTTTCACAACGATCTTAAATGCAAGAGGGGGGGAAAAAGAAAAAACAAAACGCCGTCCTGAAAAAGCGAAGATCAATCTCAGCCAATTTTCAACTCTCACGGGAATTTACTTCAGTAAAAGCGAAACCATGGGGAGAAAAACCAAAGAAACGGGTTAACAAAAAAACATTTGCAAAAAGGTCCATCCCAAACCCGATCTTTTCAATTTATCCCACCAAATTGTTAATTTTTTTATTTGTCTATCGTAAAATATTTTAAAAATTATTTATTTTTTTTAAAATAACAGACACTGTCCCCAAACGCTATTATTTTAAAAAAATTTTATATTTACATCGAATTTGTTTGCAAAAAGGTTTTCCATTTTAAAAACATTTTATTTTAAACTAATTTGGTTTGTAATTTTTTTTAGATCCTACCTAAATCCCCTACCCTATACTATATCTACGGGGCTAGCCAATAAAAATTGGAGGGCATGATATAACAATGCTGAATCTGCGTTAATTAGAACCTATTCAGGGGCATCACTTATAAGTGAAATCCCTAAAAAAGCCCCACCCAACATAGAGGGAAAATCCACCTTTAAAAATTGAAGGGCCCGAAACATCTAATGAAAGGGCTTTTCAAAAGCGAACTTGCTGCAATTTTCGGTTACCCATAAAGGATTGAAACAAAAAAAATGGTTTTCGATACAATTCCAAATTTTTGGGGCTTCGCCGTTTCGGTTTTTTATGATTTCCCGTGCTAATAATAAATAGCCCCAGGCATAAGAAGAAAAACCCCCGTCCCCTCAAACTAAAAATAGGATATTGCTTTTTATCCCAAAGGGGGGGATGTTTGGATATCCAATCTTGAAATGTCTCACTCATAAATTTAGGGACACACGAGACCAAGAGTTTTTATAAGAGGGTAAGTGCATGGGCCCAAATTTTGAAGGGGCCCAAAAACCCTAGGTTCATTTAAAAATTAAGATAATAATCTAAAAATTTTAGAAAATCTAAAATTCTAAAAAGGGTAAAAGATAGGGAAATGCACAAAAAAATTTTAGGGGGAAATTTATTTTTAACCGTTAAAATCAACGAATTTGGCCCTCCACTTGAAAGGCCCCTTTATATAGGGAAGATCCCCCAATCGTATCATCAAGTTATTTTTATGAAAACCATTTTCATCAAAGTTTCTCTTCATATTTTCTCTCCAAACATTGTAATTATTCGTTGACTTTGCCCCTTTTTTGTATTCAGGAAAACCCAAATGCTGTACGGGGCAAATAAGGAACTACCTATGCAAGTGAATCAGGCTAGGGGAAAAGGGCCACTTGGGGAAAATGTCGTCAAGAGGGTAATACTCAATATCGAAGAATAATAAAGACCGAACACTAACAGGCATACTCGAACTTGCTGAACCCCCCTTAATAGAATGGGTAATGAACGAGTAAAATTTTAAGTAAAGGAACAATTTTATAAATACAAGGCACCTTTAAAATGGAGGAAAACTTCGAGCATTGCAAGGGCATTAATCAGCCATTAGGGCTGAAAATAGCCTGAGGGGTGATTGAAAAAATAACACTCCAACTCAATTCACTTTGGGAAAATAAGGGAAAAAGTTTAGAAGGCAAATGAGCATAAGAAAAAAAAGCCAGAATTGAAGAAATTAAAACCAACTAGCCATGTTAACTATGGCAAATAAGGCCACCCCTCTGCTCAAAAATCATGTCCAAAACCCAACCTTTCAAAAGGGCATCCCTGAAGGGAAACAACTTTCCCTTTTGGAATAAAAATTTTCAATGCCGTAGGAATCTTAGATTCCCAAAAAAACATACGCTCTATTATTTGAAAAAATTCTGCTATGGGATGGTGGGGTAAAAGGGGAAAATGAAAAACAATACTTTCTACCTTGTACATGAAATTAAGGGGGAATTTTCTTCCCCAAAATTTACTGAAGATAAACAAATTTGCCTAACTCGAAGAAAACATCAAGCAAAGTGAAGGAATTTTTCAAACTATGTTAAGATCCAGATCTTAAAAGAAAGACGCTCATGATTTTAACATCTGAAACCTTTGGGCAAATTAGAGCAGATAAAAGGATAAAAAACATTTCAAGGTCATAACAGTTGCTAAAGGGCCTAAGGGATTTAAAGAAGACAGAAATGAGACCCCAAAGGAAGGTAAAAGGAAGGAGTTAAAAAGGGAAAGAAGAGATTCCCAAGAGAAAAGCCTAAGATAAAGAAAAACAATGTGGGGGAATGCTCAAAGGAAAAGATGGGAACTAAGCCCAAAAATTTAATGTTTTTCATAATGGCCCCATTATGCTAGGAATGCCTAAAAAAGTTTGGGTTGGCAACAATTAGGGCAAAAAAGAACTTCGATAAGGGGGATAAGGCTAAACGATTGGGTATACAAATTATATTATAAGATGCAAGAAGTAAAAAGGATTATCTATACGAGGTGATAGTTTTAAAGAATTACATCCCCTTTATTAAACGGGGGCCTCATCCTTTTCATCCCGTATATACAAGTAAGTGGGAAGGGAATAGAGAAGACAAAGACAGGCCAACGGAAAAACCAAAAGAATCCTTTTTATTAAGTCACTAGGGAAATAGACCCCATTAAACGGGGGAAAAGGGGAAAAAACCATCGAAAGACCTATAGTATTTTGGAATTATGATTGGGAGGAATTCTCAATCTTTTGACCCTAATTTTTTTCCTTGTGTGACTTATTGCCGAGACCAACTAAAATTGTAGTCCCGTCATAAGGAAAAAATGGTCAAGCCACAAAATTCCTTTTTCCCCATTAACTAACAAAGGCCTAAAAAAAATAAGTTAGTTTTACTACTTTAAAAGGGGATAAAAGAACTGCAAGTCAAGAGGCAATTCCCATCGATGAGGGAGTTCGGGGAAAAATTTTAAAGACATCGGCCTAAAAATTGCCAAAAGCTATCACAAAAAAGGGGGTGATCATGCATTTACTAGAATCAGAAAAAAAAGGGCCCCCACGATTTCCCTTTCGCATGTCCCCTAAAGAATTGAAAATTTAAGCGACAATTTAAGAGTTTTGGGGTTGGGTTTCTACCGCAAGGCACCTTTTAAAACTCCGTTCCTTCCAAAGAAAAATAATATCCCCTTCCCGGGTTATATATTAACTATACACCTTAAATAATACGGAAAAATAAGTACCCTTTTTTTTTTGGTTTTTAAACTTTTCATATTTTAAAAGCAAGATATTTTTCAAAAGGGGTCTACTCAGGATATCATAAGTACAGATAGCAATGGAGATGAGCCAAAAACCCTTGTGTTAAAAGGGTATGGTGCATTTAATTTTTTTGTTATGTTTGGGGTCACAAACCCCCCCAACTACTTTTGTAGTCTTAAATAGGTTTTTACACTGTTCTTTTCTTTTATTATGGTTTTACTTAAATATCATATTTAACAAGTCTATGGAAGAGCACAAAACATTTTCATACATTTTCTTGCCTTTAAAGGGAAAATAAGTTATATGTAAAGCTGGAAAAAGGGGCCTTTGTAAAAAAAATTGCCCCCCTAACATGTAATAAAAGGGGAAATAAAAAGGGGATGAAAAAACACAGCCCACTCGAAAAAGAAGAACCCATTAAGCCCCCCAAAAATTGGGGTTGTTTTGGCTTAGTAAATTATTACAGAAAAAAATTTTTAGATACCTCGAAGGCTCCCCTAACGAATTTACTTAAAAAGAAGTTTCCACGGAAGGGGGGAAGATTGACAGAAGGCATTTATACCCTAAAGGGAAGCAATCAAAAAGACCTTTTTTGCCCCCCTAACTTTGGAAAAATTTTTGAAGTATCACAGATGCTGGATTATCCATTGGGGGGGTTAGAGCGGGAAAACCATCCAATAGACTTTTAGAGCAAAAGTTTAATGATACAAAAGGCAATACCCATACATTAAAAAAAAACAACTTATGCATTGCCTTTGAGTTTTGGGGCACACCTTCTTAGCATGAAATTGTGGGGAAACCAAAAATGGGCCACTAATTTCTTCCAAAAACCCAAAAAAAGCTATCCCCAAAACAAACTCGGTGGGAAATTTTTTGACAAAATCAATTTCAAGGAATACAAGTAGAAAGAAAAGTTGTAACGGATGCCCAATTAAGGGGAAACTAGCCACATTTTAGCCTTTAAGAATAACCTCCTAAGAAGTTTTGGGAAAAAAAAATGACTTTTTGGCTAACCTACAATCCAATAAAAGAAGGTAAAAAAAGGGAGTTTTAGGGGGAAGATAACAAATATACACAAAGGGGCAATGATTTTGTTCCCAACTCATCCCCAAAAGGAAAAAATTTTGAAAAAACCATGATTCAAAATGGTAGTCCCCCAGGAATACACCAAACCCTACCCTTTGATTGAAAAAAGTATTTTGGGGCCACATCAAAGGGGGGATTAAATTATGTCAGAACTTGTCCAATGCCAAAAAGACGGGAAAAAAAAGACCAGCACCTAACTTTTAAAGCCTCTACCTTTTCCAAAAGCACCCTTAGGAAAGTTCTATGATTTTATTGTAATTTCCCTAAGTAAAAAGGATATGGTACTTTTATGGCAAAGTAATATTTTCCAAAATATAAACCCTTTCACCCAACAAAAAAGGAATGCCCCCCGATAACACCCATTTTCCAAAATAGTAATGTATTGGGGTTTTGCCTAGAAACACTGTAAGTGAGGGGGGTCTTTTCAGGGGGGGGAAAATTTTGGACAAGCATTCAAGTTATTGGTTCGCCTAAACTTTTCACTATCTTCCGCAAACATGAACAACGAAAGGATGAAGCATTATAAGCTTCATTTTGAGGCATTTTTGAAAGGGCAAGCCCCAAAATAGTCGTTTTGGATATGCACATTTTCTTTCAATCTACAAAAAATGAATCACAGGGCATATCCCTTTGAATTACCAGGAAACAGCTACTAACCCCCAACCGAAAACATGGGATATACGGGTCAACCCCCCACATATAAATTTTAAAAGAACAAGAGAACAAAATTTTAGTTTGGGACTTACTTAAAAAGGGCTACAAGAAAGAAAAAAGTTGCAGAAAGAATTGTCACAATTGTATCAAGGGGGGGATTAAAACTTTGAATTATACCTGATCCAAAAACTGGGGCAAATTTGCACAAAGGACTAAAAGGGCGTTAAAGGACCTTTTCTTACAGAAACGAGGGGGCAGTATTTTATAATTGGAGTTACCTCCAAGATTAAAATCCACCCATATTTTCATTTTGTATGTTTAAAGCCATTCTAAAGACAGGAAAAACCCTAGTAAACAATATCACAGGGGGGTCCTTGGGGTTTTGAAATCATATGAAAAGAAGTTGAAGAAATTAGCAAATAAAAAATGAAGAGATGAACCCACCCCCTTTGGGCACAATATGGTTTTTGGGAAAAATGAAACCAAAAAAGGAGCAGGGGAACCGCTGAAGCTTTAATGGATTTCTAAACAAAATTCAAAAGTTCCACAAAGAAATACAACGGGGCCCGCATCAAATAGGGGGGGAATGTCAGGGGCAAAATTTAAAAAGGGCCACAATCATAGTTCATTCAACCCCAAAAATAAATAATCCAAATATTTTAAAGATCAAAAAAGTTAAGAATAGTTTAAGAAGGTAGGTAGAACTTTTTATATAAAGTGGGGGGTTTTTTTTGTAACCTTTAAAATCAAATCGATTTTGGTCCTCCATCTTGAGAGCTTTCTGTATATATCGAGAGATTCCTACAATTTATCACAATTATTTTTAGTGAAACATTTACGTTAGAGTTTTACCTCTATATTCTCTCCTAAAATTGTGAGTTGTTACAGGGTAACTTACCTTTTTTTAAATTTGGTCAAAACGCTAAGTTCGCACGGTTTTAGAAAGGGAACTACCTAACATAACATTAGGTGGCCAAGGAAGTTTATCAAAACTAAAAATTTTAAACAAAATTGGGTGTTAAAAATTTTTCTTTTTTTTCCTTTTTTTGGTTGCTAACAACTTAAACCTTTCTAAAAAAATTGAGGGAAATAATTTCCCCCCTTTATTGATAGAATTTCAAAAAACTACCTCCCCTTTTTTTTCCTTTCCTTTAGACAAACAGCTAGAATTCTTTTAAATTTGAGTAAACTCACATGGGTACTTTTTAACATTCAAAATTTTGCAATAAGTCCACCTCAATATTGGACGTTTTTTGGGTTTTATGTTGTTCAAAAGGGGAACGAAATTACAAGAATTTATCTAACAATCAAACCGTTAGAAAACTTTTTACGTAATAAAAAAAAAACATAATAAATAATAAATAACGATCACAAAAATAATAATAAAAAATTACTAATATTACAAAAAAAAAAATTTACCTGAAAATTTGATATGAACATTACAATTTTATTAATCCCTTTTAAAAGATATGAAGGCTCTTAGAAAAAATTTCCGATCATACAATTTCAATATAAATAATTAATATAATTTTGTTAATAAAAATTTTATACGCCGTGCCCAAAGTTACCTAAAACATCTAGAAGTTATAATTGTATACAAAAGATATATTTTTTTGTAGAGTTCATCAATTAAAGTTGTAGAAAATATATTTCCCTTTTTTAATCCTATGTCACCAAATATCTACGTGATTCTTTTTATTCAAAACTCGTATTACAATCCAAATTTAAAACTCTTTTCAAATCCCCCCCCATTAGAGTACATGCCGCACACCGGTATGATTCCCCTCTATTTTGTAATCAAAACCATTTTGTCTTATGTTCCTAAGAAAAAAAATAAAAATAGGGTTCAAATAAAAGAAGATAATAAATAAATAAACAAATGATTTAACAATTAAAATCTAACTTGCAAACAATACTAATAAACTTCTTTGATGTCGATCAAATATTCAACGCAAGGTTCGGAAAAATAAGACCACACCAAACCCTTTTTATTTTATGATTGCCTGAGATGGTTCTATGAATTTCCTACGCCCTTTGTTGAATAATTTTAAAGACTTTTTTAAAAATTTTTGAAGGGGAAAAAGAACTACTTTCTAATGATTTTCATTTTCATTTTTAAATTTAAAAAAGGTTCAAACAATTTGAGTAAATATAAAAATTGTAGATCCTACTTTTTCCCCCTTTTTTTTTTTAAAAAAAAATTTAAAAATAGGGTAAGGGTCTTAAATTAGGAAAATACAAAAAAAAGAAAAATAAGAAAACCTAAAAAATAAAAAGCTTAAAAAAAAACAAAAAAATAAAAATTTTGGGAAAATAAAAAAAAAAGAAATTTAGAAAATAAAAATTTTAAAAATTCGTAAAAAAAATGAAAAGTTAAAAAAAAATAAGATTTAAAATTTAGAAAATAAAAATTTTAACGAAATAGATTTTTAAAAAAAAAAAAGGAGGCAGCCAAGGGGTCAAATTTTAAAATTTGAACTATCTTAAGCTAACTTTTTATATTGCAGTTTTTACACAATGGAAAAAGTAAGGCCAACACTAAGGGAAAAGCACTTGATTTTTAGCTTTAGGGGGTTTAAATCAGGGTTAAAAAAAAACTGCCAAAATAAATTGTTTTTTTAGTATTTTTTTTAAAAAAGTTACGATCGCTTAGGCAAACCTAGTTCATATAATTATTAAACGGGGCCAAAGGGCCTTATTTAAAACACACCAAAACATAAAGCTAGGCACAGCCACCAATTGGGGGCACGGGGCACATGCCTCACATGTAGCCTCGCCCCAACCTTCCTTCCTCTTTTTTTTATAGAATTTCAGCTCTTTCCTTTCCTTTTAAGTGCTTATTTAGGGGTATTTTTATCCAAATTTACTACATGATTTTAAACCCAAATTTTAAAAGTGAAATTTTGGGGTGCACTTAACAATTCAAAATTTAAAAAAAATGCACCCATTCATCCCCTCACTTCTTGAATCTAGCTTGGGAAAAAAAAACAAAAAGTTAATTTTTCAAAATAAGACTTAATGGTCATTTTGGCATTAACAGGTTTTCCAAGCTCGGCAACCAAAAGCAAAATTAGACCCTTTCATCCTTTTTGCATCAAAATATCATCTCCCCCTCTTGATCTCCTCTTTTTTCACTCTCTTTCTCTAAATTTCCCTCTCTACGCATCCTCATTAGAAACCACCACTACGCCAACTTCATATGGTCCACAACCAAAACCTAACCCTCTTTAAAGCTGTACCACCACCACCACCTAATAACCCCTCAATTGCCACTAACCACCACTTTCGGAACCACTAAAAAAACACCCATGCTAGGCACTTGCCTACCCCCACAAACTTATAAACCATAAATCCCCCTTCCTAATCATTCGCCATCACAACCCTTCGGAACCAAGCTTGTTGACTTTTGCAACTAAATCTATGACCCAACCTAATCGACCTTGCTCTAAGACCCAACCCGTACTTCTCCCCTGGTCTGACCCAAACCAAATTTTTGTTGCATTTCTCTTTTCTTTTTTTTTTATTTATTTTCTATATATATTTCCACTTTGTAAATAATAATTGTTATAAAAAAAAGATGAAAAAAAAAGAAAGAAGAAAGAAAAAAAATATTTTATTTTGGTTGAAGCATATAAAAAAATAAAAAAAAAAAATTTAAAATAATAATAATAATAATGGATTAAATAAATTAGTAAATAAAATCGTTTTAACACTTGAAAATTGATATTCTAAAATTAAAAGTAAATATTTGTTTTAAAAAATTAAACTCTTTTTAGAACTTCCACCCAAAAACACCTCGAATTAGGTTTTAGATCTTTCTAATAAAGTAAAACTCATTTTTTTAAAAACGTTAACTTGACATTAAATTTTCCCAAAATTTAAAAAAAAGCCATGCACTAAAATTTTTCAAGAAAAAAAAAAAAAACTACTACTCTAATCTCAAATACCCAATACATAAGCACCTAAAAAGGCGACGGTAAAAAATGAAAAACCCATTTTCCACTTTAGTTAAATTGTTCAAATTTTTAATCAATGATTAAAATTTGCTTTTCTAAGATAAGTATTGAAAGATGATTTTAAAATTATTATTTAAATTGGAAAGTTATGGTACTCATAAGTTTAAAATCCTAACCCCAACCTGTTTTTTTAATTCCCAAAACGTTACAAATTGTTTAACAAAAAGACTAATAACAAAAATTAAAATAAAATCTACCAATTAGTTAAAATGAACCTTTTTTGACTGGTCAAGTAATACTTAAATTTTTCAAGTTAAAGAATTTTTTTTTCTTTAAACCCTAGTTAATTTAATATTAAACAGTAATGTTAATATTATTGTTTTAAAGAAGACTAATTTTTTTTTAAAAAAAAAGAAAAAATAAGACTTGACAGCTTGACAACTCTTTTGGGGGAAAGTAAAAGAGGGTTAGCTTTTCAACTTTCCCAAAAATTTAAATTTAAAACCTTAAAATCACCTTACAAAAGTTTAATTTATTTACTATTCTATTTTAATTTGTTATTTTTTGTACCATAACAACGTTTTTTAAATTTTTTTTATTCTATTTTGGAAGGGGGGGTTTGGAATTTATTTTTCCACAAACGTAGATAAAAAAAATTTAAAACCCCTAGACAATTTTGGGAAACCCCAAAGAGGGGAAAGGGCAAATATCTTTTAACTTTAATGCTGCAGTGAAACCCACCGCTCAAGGTTGATTGAGCTCCCCCCAATTAACCCTTAAATTGTGACCAAAAAAAGTGTTTTTTAAACAGCTTGGTCGTATAAGCTTAAGGCCCTTTTAAAAAACCTTTTTTTCCCATGCTTTCATGACATCCATAATCGATAAATAATCAAGTAAGAAGGAAAAAAATTATATGGGTTTTGAGTTTCCTTGATTTTTTCCCTTTTAAATTTTTAAAGGGGAAAGTAAACATAAAAATCTTTTAAAAAAGGTTTTTTTACTGAAAAAAATGGTTAAACAAACTTGTAACATATTTTTTTTTTTTGTAAAACCCAAATTAAAAAAAAGCTTGTTCATCCCAAATCCTTTCCCAAATTTGGGGGAAAAAAAAGTTTACAAACCCATCAACCCCAAGCCCCTCTTGGGGCCAATAGCTTTGACGCTTCAATCAAAAAGGAAAAAAGAGGCCATCAATTTGCAAATTTTGGCCCATTCTATCACTTTCCCCAAAGGGAAAATTTGAGTTAATTTGAGCCCAAATCCAAAAATAGGGGATCTTCTGTATCGATCCCAAAAACCCGGAGACAAAAACAAAATAAAAAAAAAAACCTTTACCTTGCTTTCCCTTTAGGGCCTTTCCCAAATTTCCCCAAGGAAAAATTTTTTTCATCCATTTTAAGGTCGTTGTGTTTTAAAGGGACAAATTTTTTTAAGTAAAAACAAAATGTTCTGACCTCCTCAAGAACAAAAATTTGAAGCCACAACATTTTTTAAAGAAAAGAACGATGGCATAAAACTAGCAGGGGATTTTCTAAAAAAAAAGGTTTAAAGACCACATGAAGGTTTTAGGCTTGATCTAATTTTTAGAACAACTTGGGTCAAATAATTTATCTATCAATTCTTTTAACAAAAAGATCCATCCCCCCCCCAAAAGGGAAAAACCACTTTCTACTATGAAAAAAGTGTTTAAAGAAAATTTTCCAAAAAACGTTTATAACTTATAGATAAAGGGAAAATGGGGCAACTTTAAGAGGGGAAATTGTCCCCGCAAAAATTAAATTGCAATACCTCTAATTGTAATGAAAATTTTTGAAAGGCAAATTTCCCTAACAAATGAACAAACAATTCCCGGGTAAAAAAAGTTTAGTAAAAACAGGCGCTACTGGGTACATGACATTAATTACAGGGCCTTTAATTCCCCTACCACAAAAAATTTTCCCAAAATTTTGAGTAATCAAACAAATTTTGGGAATCAAGGATTGTCCCCCCAACATTTATTTTTAAAAGAGTGGTTAGGAGAAGTGACTAGTCAGGGTCACCAAAAAAATATCTGTAAAAGATCAACTCCCTAAGGTAGGGGAGATTTTAAAATCAAGTACCCGAAAACTCTAACCTAAACCCAAATAAACAAAATCCTAAAATCAAAACCTACATGGACCAAGTATAAAATTTTTTAAGAATTAATTTTTGAAGAGCTGAACTGTAGGAGGGTCCTTTCAAGAATTAAGACAAAGTTTTCCCCGGCCCCTTTGAACATCAATTGAGGGTGACTTTTTAAAAGAAATCAAAGGGCTAGAAGAAATTTGAAGAGGGCCCAGCTTAGAAAAGAGAAAGGAAGCACTAACAAATCTTTGTAAGCAAAAAGGGAAACACCTGCTAAGTTTCCAAAAAAACATTTAAATAGGGGAAGGATGTTGTTTTTCTCATATAATAACTTCTCCTATTATGTTAATCCCCCTTAATAGCCCACTGTGTAGTGAATGGTCCCTCTCGAATATCCTTCTTTTTGGAATCAAATCTCTTGTGACTACCTAGATTCAAACCTTGTTAAAAGTTTGAATTGGTACCACACAAAAATGTCAAGAAGCCCAAATTGGCTTTTTTAGTACTGTTTGAAGGAACGTGTGTTACATTGTTGATCCTACAATGTTTTCCAATGCCTAATGTATGCAAAAATCCATACTCATTTTCCCCATAAGGGCTTTAGTATAGGGAAATGGAATTTTGTTGTTTGCCCTTATGCAAGTACATACTAAGTCCTAGTGAAATCTGTGGTTGTTCTCTCCTTTATGTTGTGTGACATAGGTCGTGGTGTAGTATTCCTTTAAATACTATATTGTAGTAAAAAATCACAATCTAGGACGTTGGCCATTTTGCCCCACTATAAAACTTTTTTTCCCAAAATTTAGAAAGTATTTTACTAATGCCCATAGTTTGCTAATTGATCCTCCATTTGTTGAAAAAATCATTGTGTTGTGGAATTTTTTCTTTAGTAGTTCCAAAGGGGCAAGTTTTTAGCATTCAAAAAAGTATTGTTTTAACTTTCGAAATTTTAGTTTCCATGCCCCAAATGGCTCCTCATCGTATGCTAGTGTCTACATTTTAGGATGTAGGCCTCTAAATAAACTTTAGTATGGGGCATATCTTAGCCCGTGTAGTGGGATGAGATTTTTGAGGTTGCATTTGGTAGTAGCCTTTTTTATTGTCTTTAAAACTTTGTTCTTAGCACAGTGAAAATTTAGGGCGAAAAAAGATACACCGACCGGCAAAGTCTTGGCTTAAACCATTCTTGCCCTTTCTATAACCGATCCAAACATGATGGTCTAAAATCAAATATATATCAATGCGATCTTTATAACGTGCAAAACACTAGATTAGGTACCATTAGGTACCAACTTAGCATTTAACATTCTTTAACTAAGGGAAAACCCCTGGGGTTTTTGTGATTTAAACACCCCAAATTAATCGTAACGTGTTTAGTTTGTACTTCTCATAAGGGGTGTTCCATTGATTGTAAGAAGGCCTATAATATATAAAAGCCTCAATCAAGTCTGAATGCCTAGAAGCCCCTTTTTCGAAGTACGCATGCTCGGCAAAATTTATGTTTTTTGCCCTTTCCCCTTACCATTAAAATTTAGATTAGTTCTGATGGCATTTAGTTTATGTGGAAAATTGCATATGATTCCTCCCCCCTCCAAAAATTGGTTAATCGCTTTTAATTGCTTCCTTAACTCTTTTATGGCACAGTATAATGTATTGTTTGCAAAATTTGCCGGGTAAGTGTTTTCCAAAAACATTAATGATTTTGGCATCCTTTATAAAAAAATAAGATGGGGTGTTAAACCCAAATTTTTGAAGGGCCCTGGTTTGTAGGGGATTGATGCAAGGTGGGCCTACAAACTTTTTATCACATAACACTAGCATTACTTCTTACAAGTTTTAAAAGTCTCCCCACACCCCTTTTTCCAAATTTCAATGTGTGATAGCCCATAATTTGGGTTTTAGATACTTTATGATAAAGTCGTGGTGGTTCATAACATGATGAAACCCTCAGAGCTATTTGTAATTTTTTTTTTTTTAAAAATGATGCTACCTTCAATTCATCCCCAAAAGCTCTTTCACATCGTTTTCCATCCTCAGTGGCCCCCAATCCTCCCCAACATTGAAATTTTTTAGAAAGGTTGAGTTGTAAACCCTAAAAAAATCGGTAGTTAGACTCAAATTTTAAAGTCCGGTACCCTAAACTATGCATGTATGAGTGCAAGGCTAGAAACAAAAAAAGTCATGAAATTTAATAAATTGAATAAACACCGAAAAAAAAACCCTAGGAATAGTTTTAAAAACCCAAAATGGCGTCCCAAAAACCCCCAAACCCGATTTAGCAAAATTACCTGAAATCGAACCAAAATTTGATTGAAACCTTAAAAACTAAAACTTTGAGCTTTAAAAATAAATTAAAAATCACTCAAAGGTGATTGATTAGTCAATTCAATTTTTCGACTAAATCGCTTTAAAAGTAAAAAATTTTAACGAAATCGTTAAAAAAAATTTGTAAAAATTTATTTTAAAAAAGGGGATCAAATTTAAATTTAATAAAAATTTTTATAAAATTCCCAAAAATTAATTTATAATTATTATTTTAGTTTGGAAAAAATTCATATAAATTTTTATAAATTCCTTCTTCTTTCCCTTTCTCTATTTTTTTTCTTTTTTTTTCCTTCTTTTTTTTTTTCTCTTCTATTTTCCCTTTTCCCTCATGGAATTCCCGCTGCCAAAGTCGAGGGCCCCCCGTGGTAAATTTTTAAAGGGCAGTGTAAACAATTAAGGGATAAAGGACAAATTATAAAAATAAAAGTCTATTAATTCAATTAAACTAAAAGGATAATCATTTTTTTTTTTTATTTATTGCTTTTTTCTACTGTCTTTATGTCCCAAAAAATCTGGAGAAAAAAAATCGAAAATATAAAGGGAAAAGAAAAGGAAAAAAAAAGAAAAAGGCAAAACAAAAAGAAAAAAAGATAAAGAAAAAAAATTAAAAGAAGAGAAGGAGAAAAAAAAGAAAATTAAATATTCCAATAAATTTAGATAAGTTATTTAATTTACTTATACATATGTTATTTTATAGTTGTGATGTTATATAATTATTTATTACTTGACAATATGTATGAGTAGATAAATTAAAATTTGTATATCTCTTTTATGGTGTATTAATATATGTATGGGATATTTTATATAAATATTTAAAGAGGGCAATTAAAAATTTTTAGTATTAATTTTAAAAATTAAATTTTATAATTATGTTTTTAGTTAAATTTAGTATCATTTGGGTATTTCCTAATCAATTAATGATCATATTAAATAATGATAACATTTAAATATTTTTACATTAGTAAATATATACGAATTATGAAATATATGACACATAGTTTTCAATTTCAAAAAAGTAGAATGAAAAAAAAAGAAAAAAAAAAAAATTTTCCCCTTTAAAGAAGGATTAAAACAATATTATAAAAGAAAATTTGATAAAAAAAATAAATAAAAGAATAATAAAAAGGGTACCTTTAAAAAATAATTAAAAAAATTTTTAAAAAAAATTAAATTAATTAAAAATATATTTAAAAATTTTTAATTATTTTTTTCCAAAAAATTTTTAAAAAATTTTAAATTTTTTTCAAAAATTTAAAAAGGGAAAATTTTAAAAAAAATAAAAAAAAATAATAAATTTTGAAAAATTTTTAAAAAATTTTTAAATCAAAAATACTTTAAAAAAGTTAAAAATTTTTATTTTTTTTAAAATTTTAAATTTTGGATTTTTTTTTAAATTTTAATTTTTTTTTTAAAAAAACAAAACAATTTGTAAAAAAAAAAAAAAAATTAAATAAAAAAGTTTAAAATCTAAAAAATGAAAATTGCGAACAAAAAATTTTTTCCCTTTTAAGTAATTAAGGGAATAAACAAAAATTTTTTTTAAATTTTTTTAAAATTCCCAAATTCTTTTTCATTTCCTTACCCAAACTTTTCCCCCTTGTTCCCCAAATCAGTTTATTGAATTGGGCAATAAATTTTTTTTAAATGAAAATTTGTTTGTAATTATAATATTTTTATAAAAATTTTTTAATTTTTTTTGGATTCAATCTTAAATTTTTGTTAAGGTAATTTTTTAATATGATAATTTTTGTTGTAATTATAATTCAGGAAATTTTTTGGGATTTTAAATGAAAAAAATTTAAAATTTTATTGACTTAAAGAAAAAAAAAAACTGAAAATTAATGATAATTAATTAAATTAAATTTAAGGGGGAGGTTTTGTGGTTTTTTTTTATTGTTTAATTTGCCCTTTAAGATGAATATTTTAACCCTGAATTTTAAAATTTAAGGGGGGTTTGAGCGGGGGGGGGTTGGGGTTCAGAGGGGGGAAACTTGTAAATATTCCAAATAGAAAATTTTTTTGAAAAAAAAAGAATCTAATTCTTTTTAAAAATTTTTTTTAAGAAAAGTTTAAATGTTTTAAAAAAGAAAAACTGAGTTTTCCCAAATTTGCTTGAGGGGATAATTTTAAACCCCGGGGGTTTTTATTTG
>JAMXBC010000483.1:0-20911 GCA_024138005.1 Lumnitzera racemosa | reverse complement strand
CCCATTTATGTTTTTTTCCCTTTAGCAGGATCAAACCCTACCCCAGGGTCGGCCAGTTTGTCTTTAGCCCTGGTCCGTATCAGAAGGGGAAGAGGATAAAAAGTTGTTAAAAAATATTTATAAAATAAAAAAATTGAAATAAAAGAAATGGAAAGTTAGTATACATAACACTTTAAAAATAAGTGAAAAAATTGTCCATGTATAATATTAGAAAATATATGTGCAATCAAAAAAAAAAAAAAGAAAAAGAGAGGGAGAAGGAAAAAAAAAATTTTTTTAAAAAATTGGCCTTTATAGAAAAGGAAAAATTAGTATGCGAATTGTTATGGAAATTTTGAATAAAATGTTTAAGAGAAAAATTTCATGTTCCCAATTCGTTAAAAAAAAAAAGCTAAGTAAATATTATTTCAAAAATTAAACTTCTATAAAAAGAAACCTACTTCTACTTGTGTTCTTGTACCTAAACAGTTCACAAACTTCTTATGCTTGGTGTACTCATGCTTGCGTGTCTAAGCTTAAGGACTAAAATTCTTTGTGCCTATGCTTAGGTGTTTAAAAGTGTGAGTTTATGTATTAGTGCCCTGCCTCTATAGGCATCTACTTATTTTTTTCCCTTTAAGTATCTCTTGGTACCAAAGAGATAGTTTGCCACATGCCATCTACAAGTTAGGGATACACGAAGTAAACTTAATTTTAACTATAACAAATTTCAATATACAATGGAATCATCATACTTTTCTTTTTTGATAATAGATGTCACTTGAAAATACCTTATAACATAGGCCTACTATAAAGTATCACATGTCAATTGTTCCAAAAATATTACATAATCTAATTCATGACTATATTATTACACTTAAGTTAATTCATTGAAACCAAAAAGGTAGCATAAAGATTTTCTTAGGTGTTTAAATCTTAGTATCATCATATAATCTTCTAGCTAAACACTCTCTTGCCTCATCCCAGTTTTGAAGTCTTACCACTCGTTATCTTCTATGACCTGTGACTTAGGAATGTTGATATGAGGCAAGCGCACCTTTTTAATTATAATAAGTAGATATAAGTCCAAATATCAATCCCTCAGAGACTAAATTACTAGTACTTGTTAGATCTTTGTTACTAATCGGCAAATTAGAATTCAAGAAATTCAAAGAACCTAAACTAAATTGTTAGAAACTAATGAGTTAACAACTATTCAGTTTCAATCAAGAACCTAAATAAGAAATTGATCAATTTATAAATTAATGCAAGATTCAGAAGTATACTTAGATCGTTACTTTCCCTAAACCTAAACATATGATATTTATAAAAGATAATAAAATTTTCTTTTTTATTCTTTCTTGACTAGAGAATTCTTTATTCAAGTTAATAACTTTCTCAAGTTTATTTACTTTAATCTTAAAATTACCTATTAGAATCTTTTTTTAAATAGCATAACCAAAGATCGCATTAATGCATAACAAATTCTCTAACTACATTAATCAAGAATTTGGAAAGACATTGAAAATTATCTTTAATTTGCAAGAATTTCTCTATCAATTATGCCTAGATTTAATCATATAAGAAAATCTCTCGATGCTCTTATATGATATTAGATTTTAGATCACTATCTGTAGAAATGACAATTCAAAGCATTAAACACAATATAGTTGAATCAAAAAAAATTCAAGAATGCATTAGATATAATAAATCAATGTTCACATGAATAGATTTAGCTTCCATAAGACCTATACAAGGGATCTAATCTCTAGTATAATAAAGCAACAGTCTTACATAAAATCTAAAAGAGAGCTAGAAGAGTAGATCATGAATTCAAGTAAAATCTTGAATCTTGATGTCTTAAAGTTCCTTACTTCTTGTTCAGGGCCATTTAATGCATTTTTAAAGGTCGAATACATAAGAAACACCAAAACGAAGAAAAAACAAAAGGAAATAAGGAAAAGCTAATAAAGTCTGGGTAGCTACCAATTAGATATGAACACCAATTGATCCTACTCAGCTTATAATTCAGCGAATATGACTCATCAAATCCAAACTAAAGGGTAAACTCACCACTATTTCTTACTAAAGGGAATAGATATGAGTTGAAGGGTAATGAGAACAATAGCGTTTCTCCAATAGAAACTTTGATAAATTCTAATAATGAGTTATTATCACACTTTAAAGGGGGTTTATACCCCCCCCCCATCTCATTAAGGTTACTTTACATGTATGAAAAGATAAAAGGGTATTCTACAAATAGGATACATAAAACATACTAAAAAGGGTAAAGAGAAAAAGAATATCCATATGAAAAAGTAAATAATTCTTCTAGAATGTCGTACTAGAAGACATGTGTTGCATGGGGGTTAGTCATTTGAATTATAGTACAAATTGGATGAAATGAAGAAAAGAGGGAGTTTACAGTTAGGGGTTAACCTGATTTGGATCAAGTCGGAGCTCGGTTTATCATTTGCTAAAGAGTACTCAACTTGGATTAGGGTCAGATGTTGGTTGGCAGTTCGGGAGATTGGCCTAGATAATCTTTAGAGGTTGTCTACTTGAATGTTATGTCATAGCACAACTATTTAATGTTTGGTACACATGATAGCTCAATAGTCAAGTCGATAATAGTGGGAAACATAGAGGTCAAGGTAAGAATTCTCGTCTTGGATGGGGCTTCAAGATAGTATTCTCCAAGTAAGTCCCTATAGTCATTTAGCGCAGCTACATGTGATTGGTTTAGAGGGTTAATTCTTATCATTTGCTTGGGGTTTTTAAAGCTTTGTCCTCAAATTTGAAGTCTTTGTCCTCAAATTTGAAGTGGTCTCCAAAATTTTTGTTATTTTATGGCATTTGTGGGGTCTTCTTTTTTCTAATTGGTGGGCGATTAGGTAGACACATTAAAGGTGGAGAAACACCATTAATCATTGGGCAACTCAATCTAGTAGATGTTGCAGTTAATCTTCTTTCATAATCTAGAGTGCACCATCAACTCTTGGAGATAACTTATTCTGTCTCAAGTGTGGAAATCATTCTTGGTTGAGGTAAATCCATATTAAGTGTCCTGGGTTGAAAGAAACAGTTCGCAGCCTTGACTTTCCAATCTCTTATTGTCTCTGATTGAAAATTAACAATTTGCTTTTATAGTCTTTGGGGTAGCTTTTGCAATTCTTGGGCTCAGTTGACTTTTGGGTTGACTTTCTTCAGCAGCTATGGCTATCGATTAGAACTAAGGAGATAGTGGGTTTAAAGGGTACAGACAACCCTTTAATGGGGTCTTTCTAATGGTACTGTGGATAATTCAATTGTATGCGAACTCTACAATGGTAGACACAAAATCCTAAAATTTTTTAAGTTCTTTCCCATAATAGCTCTGAAAAATTGTCTGGCGTCTTTTTTCATCACTTTAGTTTAGTCATTAGTCTGGAGGTAGCTATTTTAGCTAAACATAAGTTTTGTTCCAAATCTTCTCTGAAGAGTCTTTCAAAAATAGCTCAATAATTTTATATCTTAATATGAAACAATAGTCTCTCTGCACTCCATGTAGTCGGAAAACTTCCTACAAAAACAAATTGGCAATATATAAAGTATTGAAGTTCGATGGTATGGAATGGGAAATGGTCATTTTGCTGAAGTGGTCCATACAACAAGAGAGAAGTTTTCCCTAGATGTTTGGGGTAATCTTAAGATTTAAAGTTCATTCGAGTTCCCCTCAAGAAGGTTAGTCAATAGGGGCAATATTCCCCATAGGGCTCTCTTTTCCCCCTTAACCACTTGCAAACTTCATGACTACCAACTATCTTTTGAATATCCAAGCCAAACCAGGATAGTAAAATTTTCCATCGTTAATTGGCTATTTTGGTCACTCTAAAATGACTAGATGTCCCCCCCCATTATAAGCCTCCCCTCACTAACTCTCACGCTTCATATACATGGCCTTCGATCCTTTAATAGTACCACCCAAGATCTATCCTCCAACAACAACTCCTTCTCCCCCACCCCCTGCTCAAGAATGTAACCAAAATGAGGGTCATGAAACATACTGCTTGTGATTTAAATGAAATCCAAACAACTTTGTTTATAAAGTGGTTTAGTAAAGGGATCACGCCCCGAAGCAGTAGAGTCCCTAACAGCCCCACCGTTGTAAACCCATTCTAAGATAGAAGTTTGGGCCAATTACAACCGCCCATCCCAGACTTAATCTATACAAGGATCTACTAATAACCACTTTGAAGTAAACAGCTTTTTATTTAAATAAAATCATTTACCTAAAAAAGTGAAAAATTATATTCAATATAATTTCGTTATTACAATTAATGTTTACAATGGTTTCACCGTAATATTATTTCCTAGTTAAATTTCATTATTCAGAAATGAAAAAAATTCTAAAATAAAAGCTTAGATCTTAAAAATATATGTTTGTTCTTCAAATGTTTTTCCTTACCTCTAGGATTCAGCAGTTACTAGCTTTAGAGTAGTTATAAGCGTTTCTTAGCTATTACCTGCATAACGTCTATAGGGATGTGAGCAATCATAGTTTAGTAAGTTAGGATAAAGGACTTAAAACTATACTATAAACCAATAAGATTATTAACCAACTTATTAGGTGCAATGCATGTTCAAGAAAATGACATTGTACAACATTGTCCGACTGCCCGTGAGTTTAGAGAAATTGCGCCCACTCTAATCTGGGTTAAAGAGTTGCTTTAATGCAATAGCTCAAAAACCAAAACCAGGCTTGTGCAATGGAGACAGCTCCTCCCATAATTTACCTTCAACCTTTGACTTTACCTCGCCGCGACCCTTCTTTTATTATTCGACTAAGGTGAAAAAGGGAACCATTATTGCAATTTTTGCCTACCCTTTTCGAAGGGGTTTGGTTTTTTTGGTAAAAGAATCCTAGGTTTCCCCAAGGGGTTTGCCATGCAAGCCGATTATGTTTATAGGTTGTAACGATTCGGTTCAGTTTAGGGTGCCCCCTTTTTTTTCTACAATAAACAATATAAGTCGAAAAATAAATGAACAAAACATCGTCCATAAAAAAGCACTCCCAAAAACCCAAACTATCAAATAAGCAAAATAAGAAATATTCAAGCTCAAAAAATACAGAAACTTTTAAACCCCCTTTTACTTAACTCCTCAATTTATTTACTCGAGATCCACTTGCTCAGGCCCGCCAATCACCCCTTAACATAAACGTGATTTCATTTTTTCATATAACATTATAAGTTGATTTTATCTTAAACGCTTTTTGGTTATCTTTGTTTAGGTTTAATATGTCCAATTATCTGGGTTTTCAAATTTTTCCCTTTTATTCTGGGTTTTGGGGCCCCAAGTCGGTTCAATCGTTTTTTTTTTTTTAAATTAATTCTATTTTGATTTCTAAGTATTGTTTTATCTCAAACCCAGAAACTCGTTTTAATCAAAATGTTAAAAATTAATCACATTCCCTTTAATATCCTAAATATCAAAAATATCCTTATCAGTATTTTATTCTACCCGGATATTTTTAAAACATTATTAGTATACTAAAAATTTTCTCATGATGTGAGAAATTTTTAAAATTTTTTTATATAATTACATAAATTTAAGATTTTATCAATTTTTTTTTATCCCATTATTTATATAAAATTAATTTTTTTCTAATTTTCTATTTTTATTTCCCAAAAATTACAATTTTTTGTATTACATCTATTAGGTAATAAAACAATCTAAATTTCTTCATTTTAATTACTATCTCCCACATAAAATTTTCATTTCAAAATGTCTAAATTCATTAAATAGATTTTACACGTAATTTCTCTAAATTTTCAAAATTAACTTAAAATTTACTTTTTTCTTTTTTACTTATTTACTCATAATTAGCCCAATAATTACATCTAAAACCCTAAATCTAAAGTATCATACTTCATCAATTTCAACTCCTAAAAAAATATATTATTTAATAAATCAGCAATTAAACCCTTTAAATTTCTTAATTTCCCAAAAAACCCCTTTTAACCTCATTTTAAGGCCCAAAATTATCTAAATTTCAAAAAATTTAATTTTTTGAAGGGCTTCAAGCATGTTTTATATTTTCTAAAAAAAATTATACAAAAATTTTGGCTCAAAACTAACTTCTAAAAGGGCATTAATTTCTAAATTTAAACATAACATTTTGCATGATTCTTAAGGCTTTTATCATAGGATATATTTTCATCAAAAAAAAAATTTTTCCTAAAAAAAGACATACAAAGTATTTTAGAAAACAATTTTTTTATAATTTTTTAAGAATTTTAATATTTTTTTTTAAAATTTAAAAAAAATCATGTTAAAATGAAATCACTAATTTGGGTGGGTCCTCTACCCTCAGTGGGCCTGGGGTGTCAACCCCTTGGGCTTGCCCCCTACCGTATGGTGGTGGTGTGGTCGTCCACTCCTAGCTGCTAGTTTGGGTTTGGGTTCCTTTAAAGCTCTAACTACAAGATTTTTTGTGATTTTTTTTTATCCCTAATTTATTCTCAATTTTACGTCTCTCTATTTTTTTACTCGCTAAATGACCAAATAAAACTTTTTGAAAATTTTTTGCTATTTTAGAGCATTAGGGAAATTATTGTGCATTAATGAACAAGACAATTGCCTTATCTCTTCCTTTTTTTTCGATTAGTTGCTTTTTTAATTGGTTGATTTTTTTCTTCTTTCTAGTTTTCAGCAAAATTTAGTTTTTCCCTTTAAATTTAAATTTAGAATTTTCTTTATTTTTTTTTTTATTATTTTAGCACATTTCGCATATTTTAAGTAATTACGCGTATTTTACCTACTGAAAATTCTATTTTTGTAAAAAAAATATTTCAAAATATTATTTAGGTCTTCTTTGATTTTAGTATCAATAATTTATTTTAACGATTTTTTAATTATTGGAATGCTTTTTTACGTTTTTTCGAAAATAACATTATAGACTTAAAATTTGAAAATTTAATTTTTTTTTTTATTGCTTTTTTTTTTAAAATTTGAACTTATGAGATCTTTTTACAAATATTTCTAATTTTAAAATTATAATTTTAGGATTATGAATCTTTTAGCCGATCAAAAACCTAATAAGTTGTGGGGCTTCAAAAGGTTTGTTGAAAAGATAGAGTATAGAGGTCATGTTAGTGCTTCGTTTCTTTTTAGACACGTAGGAGAAATCTTCTAAAAACTCTAGCCTTTTTGGCTTTACCTTTTTGAAAAGTTTTTAAAACCCCCCAAATGCTTCAATGATTTATAATTATTAAAAGAACAAATTCTCATGGGCGGTAAGTAAGTTGCTAGTAGAAAAAGCCAAAAAGAGATTTTGAATTTTTCCCATAATAGAATAATTAAAGGAAATCCACTAAGTTCTTCTTGGTAGGGAGGGTCATTGTTTTGCATCTAGACATGCAAATTCCAATCTGGACGCATCACTTTTAAAATTCAAAGGGCTTTTAAAAAATCGGGTAATGATAAATGGGGTGAGGTAAGTTTTCCCTTAAATCTCCTTAAAGCTTTATTCAGCTTAGTTTCCATCTGAACCCATCGCTTTTCTTTGTTAGCTAATTAAGGGGGCGGCTCCCAATTTTTTAATAAATTTGCTTATAAAAAGAAGCAAAGCCTGAAAATTTCAAACTTCAGTAACATTCTTTAGCTTTGGGCCCACTCCAGAAAAACTCAAATTTTTCCTCTTTTGTCGGATTCCTTCCAAAAAGTACAAACAAGGGAAAAATAATTCATCTTAGCAAAATTATCTTCTTCAAATTCCCATAAACTTTTTAAACTTGTAGGATATTAAAAATGCTCAAAGGTGTTGAACAGATTGTTTGGGTTTAACATTGTTCCCAATAGTCATAAAAGACAAAAACCATACATCTTTCGACAAGGGGCCATACAGGGTTTTCATTAATGTATGAAGTGCTTAGCATATTGAAAAGCCCAAAAGGGCATAACCAACCTTTCATGAGGGCATAACCAAACCCATTCATAAGAGCATCCCTAGTCTTGAAGGCACTTTCACTCATCTCCTAGTCTTATACAAAATTTTGGGGATAGCCCCTTTTAAATCAATTTTGAAAATATTGGCATCATGAAGCTCATCTAATATTATCGAGCCTTGGATTAGGTATCTAACTTGAAAAAGATACATTATTGCTTGGGATAAAGAAATTTTACCAAACCCTCTTTTTTTTTTTTTTAGGGGGGCAAAATTGGGACGCAAAGGGTCATGCTTTCCTTCCTATCTTCATTTTAGGCTTTCTAATATCTTTTTAGCTTGGCAGTCTACTAAAAGTTTTCTGTAGGTGGTTTGTTCGATAGGGGGGTTTTTTGGTTTAAAAAAATCAAAAGTGCTTATGCTTTGGATTAAGGGTAGCCCTTTAGGAAATTCTTTAAGAACATGTAAAAAAAAATCATAATCAATTTCAAATTTCATCGGGACTCTTTCAACCCTTCATTTTTAGAAATTTTGAATCAATAGAAACATAGGCTCTAAACCTTCTCATTAACAGGGGAGTTCTTTTCAGTCAAAAACTAGGGCCTTCTTTTAAATTACTTGAGTGAGCAAATTTATGGGTAATTTACTTGGGTTTGGGGGTCTGGGTTGAACAATCTTCTTTCCACCCTTTAAACAAAGGGCTGGGTATTCTTAAAACCCTTGTAATAACATGCGTAAAACAACCAAGTCGTCTAAGCAATAGATGTGAAACCCCAATACATTCCCAATAGTAAATGGTAGGGTTTACCTGTTAAATTTAGTGAAAAGTCCCCTTTTCTTTAAAGTGATGTAGTTTTAGGTGGGGGTGCTTAGAGTTCGAAAAAACCTAACCTTACAAAAAAGGCATGCAATTGTTATTAAAAAACTTTCTCTATTACTATGATGGTACAAAACGCCCCTTTGTGGACATAGTATGAAAAAATTTTTCCTTCGTTTTCCCTTGGGAGTTAGGAAAGGAAACTCAGTTTTTGTCTCAGTTTAGGGTTATCATTCTTTACTTCGGATAGATAAAGGTCTCTCTTCTTCTTTAGCTTTTGGGTTTTCCTATATCCTTCCCCTCCTTAAGCTCGCTCTTGTTAAAGTTATCTACTAAATGTTTAGGGCACCCTGTTTTCATCAGTTTAGATATGACTAAGTTTTTAAAGCACTTCACCTTTTTGGGTTTTTATCCGGGGGTTTGCCCTCTTTTATATGTCTTCGGGATTTTTTTGCCTCAGTTTTGCCGGCTAGCTATTCGCCTTGCTCTTACTTGGGTTTTATCAATTGACCCCTTCCCTTTCCCTTTATTCAATATGCCTCCTCAGCTCGCTTGAATAGGGCGCAGGGAGTAGGGGGTTGGAGAATGTTGGCCAAGTTAGCTCGAGCATTTTTTTTTATTTTTTTTACCCCTTTGCACTATCTTAAATTTCTTTTTCTAATTTTTTTAAAACCCTTTTCACTTTCCACAAGTTACGAATTATGTTTGAGCCCAGAAATGAACCTCGATTTGTTTTAAGCCCAGTTTTTCTATGTTGCTTGAATCATAAGGGGCACAAAAAACTCTCTCACATAATCATCAATAAATCGGCCTCTTGGGGGAAGTTTCTAAAATTTTTGTAAATTATCTTAAATGGCTCGAGCATAAACTACCCTTAAAAACCTTTTCATCTCATCCAAAGATCTCACACTCGTCTTTCATCACTGCTCTGGCGCATTTAGTTTTTTCCCTACATAGTAGCATATCCAATAAACCCAGAGTAATTTTAGACTTTGACGGCATCGTTACCCATAACAACAAAACCTTCTTGACCTTCTTCCCCACTGTTATGCCCCAAAAGCGAAAAGTCGCAACAGTCCCCCGGGAAAAACCCATTCTATGATAGTAATTGGCCTCAAAAACCCTACTATAGACAGATCACAAAAGCGTTGACGACCCCTCCTTTGATGTAACAATCCAATTGACAATTAAACTACAATTTTGATAAATTTTACAAATTTCTAATAAATGTATAAATTTTTACATAAATCTACAGAGCTTCCCCCGGAATTTTACATAAACATAACAGTTCATACATTACATAATGATTTTCAGTCTTTCATCCCTAAATTTCATGGTCACTTTTGTTACACATTATACTAATAACTTATCTCATACCCCACTTCAAACGGACTAACCTTTGGGGAATTGAGGGGGCTGTCTTGAAGTATTCAGAAATCAGAAAACCCGCAAAAGGATTTTTTAAGGGTATGAGTAACTACAGCTCAGTAAATTTAATTGAGCTCAGAATGCATCAGCACAAACAGGGTTATCAAGCAATTATTTTCATGCAAAACAACAATCAAGTGTCATCTACAAAATTAGTCCCGGGCCCTTGTGAAATCAGAAAATTTCACCCCCCTCCCAAACCCGGGGTTTAAGAGTTTCCATGTTTTAAGCAGCTCTAACCAAACCCAAGCTTAGCAATGGAGCCTCGCCCTCCCCGACTATTTTCGAACCTTTGACTTCACTTCGTCGTGACCTCCTCTTTTGTCACTTATTTCGACTAAGGTGAAAAAAAGGGACCATTTTGCTTTTACGTATCCCTTTCGAAGGGGTCGGTATTTGGTTGAAGAACCCTATGCCCCCTAACGGGTTGCAATGCATGACTTTTTTCGGTTATTGGGATCGAATAGATTAAATTTCCCATTTTAGGGTGTTTAAACATTTCAACATTCAATCAGTCCAAAATCACTCACAAACAAATTCAGCATAAATTCCCAAAACTTTTAAACAAAATGCGTAAACTACTTACAACAAAATCATATAAAACCCCTAACTCTATTACAAAAACAAAAAAACCAACTTACTTGGAATTGCTCGATTGCTCGATCCCTTAATCGCAAGCGATTTTCTCTGGGTATCTTAAAATAAAAAAAGGTTTTTTTTTGTACTTATAATTTTTGGGTTTTATATTTTAAGTTATATTTTAACTTTTTTTTTTCGGTATACCCCTTATGTCCCAATGATTCGTTGTACTCTATTTTGAGGGTTTGAATCCCAAAATTTGATTTTTTAAATTTGTTCCCAAGCCTTAAAAATGCTTTAATCCCAAAGTGAAAAAAAATCCATTTTAAAAAAAGGTGTTAAATACCCTATTGGGTCTTAAAATTTTGGGATTTAAAAATATTCGGTATACGTTAATCTAATTTTTGAATTTGGATTTATTCCCCATGTGTGAAAATCTTACATTTTGAGACATTTTCTTAAAATTTAAAATTTTTTTCAGATTTATTATTTTTCTGATTTTATTATAATATTATCTAAATAAACCCCCCTTTTGTTAGATTTATTAATTTACAATTTCACATATTACTAATTTCTTATATTAATTACCTAATTTTCTAATTAACCATACTTAATACTCTAAAGGCTAGGATTAGGGTTTTCCCATCAGAGATTAACATCCTTAAAACATCTAATTAATTTCTAAATAAGTAATTAACATCTTAATCACCTAATTAACCCCAAATTACTCATTTTTTTCATCATTTTAGGGCAAAAAATTAATTTAAAAAATTTCAAAAAATAATTTTAAAAAAGGGCTTCATAGCACTATTCTATCATATGAGCATCCTACAAAAAAAAATTGAGTCCAAACTACACTCCTAAGCCTATTTTTTCAGTTTTAATAAAGCTGGGTTTTGAACAATTTATTAAGGACTCTATATTTTCAGACATAATTAAACTAAATCACTATTTTTTCCTAAATCTACATACAATAAAACCTCAAAATAACAAGTTTCTAATTTTTTGGGCAAAATAACTAAATTTAAAAAATTATTCAAAATCGGAAATTTAAGAGATTAATTGGTCTGAAGCTTTCTAGCCATAAAAACCCCGATCTAAAGCGTCGGCCAGCCTAGACGGTGGGGCTAGAGTGGTGTGGTGGTAGCAGCGGCTCAGTCCCAGGTGGTGGGAGGTGTGGGTTCCTCTCACTACTCGACTTTACACAGTTTCCTTTTTTTTTTCTAGATTTTCTCTCGATTTTTTCATTTTTCCTATTTTTTCCTAATGCTCAACTGTCCAAATGACTTCTGAAATTTTTTCCTATTTACAGATGATTTTTGTAAATATTATGCATAAATATACAAGACTTTGCCCAATTTTTTTGATTTTTGGCTTTTATGTTGTCTAATTTTAATTGGTTGATTTTTCTTTTATAGATCTTGACCTGCCACAACCTGATTTGGATTTTCTAGGTTCTTTTGATTTTTTTTTTAATTTTTTCCATAATAAATTTATAATTTTCTTTAATTATTTCTTAGTTTTTGGCTAATTTATGTAATTTATATATTTTTATCTACACGTAAATACATGTAGGGTACATATGAACATTCCTAATTGTTATTTTGGTCATTCTAAATTTTTAGTATACATATAATCTATCTCTAGTAATTTATTAGTTATTTGATTACACTTTTCCCCTTTTTCTGTAATTAGTACTTATTATGCTTAAAATTTAAAAATTTTATAGTCTCCTATTTTATTACTTATTTTCTTAAATTCAATTTACGGGGTCATTTTTATATATTTCTCTCAATAGTTTATAATTTGGGTTTGATCGGATCCATTAACTGATCTTCCTAAACCTTGGGTTCTAAGTTCAAGCCTACGATCATTTGGCTTAGCTTTAGGGCTTACATCCACTCCAAGTATTTCATTTACATCTCCACTTTATTGAAGGGGTTAGAATTTGAACCCTACCATTATTAGGTCCTCGAGGAGCTTGACGTCCTCACTCTCGAACTAATAGTACTCGACCTCTACTTTTTCCCCCTTTGTTAATCTCTACATCTACTTCCTCATCATCCTATTCTATCCCCTTTTAATTTTAAAGCCTTCGTCTAGTAGCTGGATCTGCAACTCCTCTAGCTCTTTGGAGTCGAAGTAAGTGGTTAGCTTGGCTACCTTAGCCATAACCTCTCTCTTAAATCATTTTTAAGTAGGTTGCGTTGCGGCGTACCTTAGGGTTGTTGCCTATTAACTTTTATTATGATGACTAAATTCTTAATAAGATTAGTGAGTCTGTCAAGTTTGTCATCAATTAACTCAGGAGTGTTACTACTATTTTAACCAAAATTAAGTTAAGCACTATTACTTTGGTCCCAATAGCACTTGGAAAAACTTGATTTTAACATGGTATAATAATTTTTGAACAAAATTAACAACACAATATACAAGAAGACAATGCTACCTTACTACCAAAACTTCAATTAACAATAACAACTTTAACACCCAATAATCACAAGAATAGGGCAAAAATGAACTTGCTTTGTTTCATAATGAAAAACAGAGTAAGGACAAAGTAGTAAAGAACTATACTTACCAACACACAAATACATTATAGTAGTCATGGAAAAAATATAGTAGCCATTAATAGCATGCAAAACAAAACTTTACTGTAACTTTTAACACCCCCTCTTAAAACCATGATTTGATACCAGCAAGTTGATGCGTCTCTAGAGTCAAACATAAGGACAAAACACCATAACGAAAAGAAAAAAAAAGGAAATAAAGAAAAGCTAGCAAATTAGGTAGCTACCAATTAGATATGATATACTAATTGTTCCTACTGACTTATCATTTGTTATATATGAAAAATCAGTTTGAATTGAAAGGTCACTCGCCACTTTCCATGCTAAAGGGTATAGATGTGAGTTGAAGGGTAACGAGAACACTAGGGTTACTAAAAGGGTAACTTGTATAAATTCTGATAATGAAGTTGTTATCTGTGTACATTAATAGAAGCTTATATATCCATCTCACAAGGTTACTTTACATATATGAAAAAAAAAAAGGGTATTCTATAAATAGGATACATAAAACATTTTAAAAAAAGATAAAAGAAATAAAGAATTTCCTATAAAAAAAATAAAAAAATTTCTTTTAGGATATCGTGCCAAAAGATACGTATTGCATGGTGACTGATTATTCTGAATTATAGTACAAATTAGATAAAATAAAAGAAAAGAGGGAGTTTGTAATCAAGGGCTGACCTGATTTGGATCGGGCAGAGCTTGGTCAGTTATTTGCTAAAGAATGCTCAACTTAAGCTGAGGTCAAACGTTGGTAGGCGGCTCGGGAGCTCGACTTGATAGTCTTTAGAGGTTATCTACTCAGTTGTTGTATCATGGCTAAAAAGTTCAACTGGTCTAGCACATGTGACAGCTTGATAGTTAGGTTGGCAGTTGTGGGAAAAACATAGAGGTTAGGTAGGAATTCCCGTCTTGAATGGGGCTTTGAGTAGTATTCGCTAAGTAAAGTCCTTAGGGGTCCTCTAGCTTAGCTATGTGCTCGATATAAGGGGTTGATTCCTATTAGTATCCCTTTTATCAAACCTGAAATTCCTCAAGTATCTTAGTATTAGGTGTACCTCCGACTGTTGTGTTTATCATTTACGTTGTAGAGAGGTTGGGACCATTGTAAATCCAAAGGGGAAGGGAATGGTGTGGACACTACCTTAATAGGTCTTTAAAGTGTTTCCCAAGTGTCGTACAGGGTCTCAGCCTCTATCTAAGCAAAAGAAGAGATGTTGGCTCTAAGCTTTATAGTTCTAGTAGACGGAAAATACTTTTCTAAGAATTTTTTTCCTAGTTCATTCCATATTGTTGTTAAATTCCTTGCCTTTAACTATTGCTTAGCTCGGTCGCATAGAGAAAATGGGAAGAGGCATAACCGAATGGCATCTTTTAGTTGCCCCATTAATCTTAAAAATGTCAGATATTTCAAAAAGCTGGAAATATGTGTATTAGGGTCTTCATCTTATAGGTTTTCAAATTGTAAAAATTTTGCTTCACGATTTGAATAATGTTCGACTTAATCTCTAAGCTATTAGCTGCAATGCTGGTTAGTTTATAAAAGGGATTAAGTGCCAATCAATGAGGGCCCTGGGAATAATCTGATATTTGAAAAACCATAGAAAATCGGTAGTTTTAAACCTAATTTAAGTCCAAGTATCCAAAAACTATGTCATGAGTCGATAAGGTAAGTAACGATAAAATTTTATGAATTTAATAAATCAAAAATAGTATCGATAATTTAAAAACCTAGAAATTGATTGAAACCTAAATTGCGTTTCTAAAACCCTAAATTCGATTTATGCACAATTACCTAAAATCGAAACCCAAACTTGTCGAACCTTAAAACTATAACTTTAAGCTTATGAAATAATTAAATATCCCCTCAATAGTGATATAAATGTAATCAATTACAATTATCAACTAAATCGTGTAATTGCATAAAACTTTTAACAAAACCGTTAAAATAACTTGTAAAAAATTTTTAATTATAAAAGGTACCAATTAAATTGATAAATTTTCATAAAATTTTAAAACTTAATTTATAATTATTATTTTTATGATTTTTTATGTTAGAAAAATTTTTATATAATTATTTCTATTTTCCTTTTTCTTCTATTTTCTTTCCTTTCTTTTTCTTCTTTTCTTTTCCTCTTCTATTTTTCCCTTTTCTCTACATGAATTGCAACAGCTGCCAATGTGTTTTTTTTTCTTAGACATGTGTCAATTAATTATGGGACAAAGGATAAATTAATAAAGTAAATGTCATATCAAATTTTAATTGCTTAATCTAAATGGATAACGATCTTGTTTTTTTTTTTTTATTTATTTGTTTTCTTCTGCTGACCTTCTCACCACACAAAACGTCAAAGAAAAATTTTTTAAACCAAAAACATAAGAAAAGAAAAGAAAAGCAAAGCAAAGGAGTAAAACAAAAAAAAACCAAGAAAAAGAAGAAAATAAGAAAAAGAAGAGGAAAATATCACTTCAATTAACAAAAAAAATTAGGAAAAGTATATGTTTAAATTATTTGTACATAGGTATATCATATGGTATGTGCATGTATATACTAAGTATTTTGTTATATGTTTCATTACATGTACATATTAGATGCATGAGTAGATAAATTAATATACATGTATATCTTTTTTATGGTGTATAAATAAGAATACATGTGCTAAGTATTTAATATTTTCACTAATTAAGTATTGCTAGATATATATATATATATGCATGTACACGTAATTATATCTATGTATGTATGTATTATATATGTATGAATAATTAGTATTTGGTATATTTTATATATATATATACATGTATTAGGTTTTTTGCATTTATGTATTCAAGTAAGTATTATTTTTATGTATAATAGGTATGTATAGTTCACGTGAATATATGTACATGTAAATATAAACATAGTATTTATTATATATATGAGTAACATGTATAATAGTAGGTATATGTATGTATATTTATACTTGGTTTTTTTTATTTTTATGAGAATTTTTGTATATATTTATACATATATTAGGTTGGACGTTATACGTATGTAGTATATTATTAGTTATATTTTGTATTTCATTATATGTATATGTATATGTTTAATATAACTATAAAGTGTATATGTATATAAAATTAAATACAACCATATTATACTTATACGTATAGTTTTTACTATCTAATTAAAGTCAAAATAATTTACTACATAAAGTATAATATATGTATAAATGTACGTATATGAATAATGATGTATACATAAAAATACGGTATAATTAAATAGTATAACAAAATACCATATTAATAATTTAATAAATAAAGACAGTTAATAAAATATATATATATGGATACCGTAAATTAGGAAAAAAAGTTAATAATTAAGTAAATTAGAAAAAAATTAATCAAGTATAATAATAAGTATTCATATATATATATGTATATCATAAAATACAAAAAAATTTAATAAGTAGAAAAAAAATGTTTAATTTTTAAAAATTCTAAAATCTTAAAAATAGGTAAAAATAAGAAACTAGGGTAACATAAGTTTAAAATAATAAAATTATCAATTATATGATTTAAATAATTATTAATCTAAATATACTAAGAAAAAACTGAAATTAATATTTTATAACTTGTTAAATTAAAATAATAAATTTTGTGATTTTTTTTTATATCACAGTTCAAATTGTGAGTCCATAACGTCCAAAACGGATCTCTCTACGAGAAAATATACCTGAAAACGATCAAAATAGACTATAAGTTCATAACAATCTAAGGGTTAAAACGAAAAAAATTATACGCGATTCGATAAAAGCTCGAATCGACAATTTTCATGTAACTAAGTAGAGTAAACATTACAAATTACAAAATCAGTTTAGATTTAAATTTTTCCCAACTTACAATTTTTTATTTCCTTATTCTCAAGTGATCTCGACCTTGACCTTGAGTTGTCATGGATTATTACGACCCCTGAGTCGATTATGGCCGAGGTGAGTTTTTCCTAATTTATCCCCTACATTCTTATGTTTATAATTAGCAAATATAAATTATGATTAATAATTTAATGGTGTATAAAGCTGGGTTTTCCTTGTGTATGATAACAATTTATTAATGATGAATTTACCCTTTTAAAGTACGAAATGCATTAATTATTGCATAGTAGATTCGCTAGGAACTGATTGTTTGTGACTTGTTAATTATTGAATAATAAGACTTAATTTTACTCAACTAAAAAAAAAGTTAACTTTAAACATACATAATCATACCCCGCATAACTAATTCTAGTAGTCAATTACACGGAAGTAACGAGAGGCCATATGTGGGTTGATTCTTTGATTATTATAGATTTCGTACAGTGCATACGTGCGATATGAACTTACCCTGGCTTGGGGGATTACTAGGCGTTAGAGGTGCCAACCCCCTAGCTAAAGGTCTTCTCAAAAGGGCCCTTCGTTTAGGGGTGAGTAAAGGCTGCATGAACTTACTCACAATTATACAAAAAAACTTGTTTTTGATAAAACTAAGAATAGATATACCATTACATTTTTAAATACGAAATGTGGAGTTTCATCATGAGATAAGTTCTTTTGGGACCACCTGGATTTGACTATGTCGAAGTATCTCTAACCTTGACTTTAGAGGGCATTAAATCTGAGTTGCATGTAGTACTTGATCACCTACATGTATTTGTTTGGCATACTGAATTGAGATGCATTCATTTAATTAAATTTAAGTTGTATGGTTGAGGGGATTATCTTTACAAAATAGTTAGTTTATACTCTCGTAGTCTTCTTTCGCAGGCCAAATTGTTTGTAGAGTAGGGCCGCCACATACCCGAGGTTAGTTGTATATCAGGGGGGTCAATGTGGAGCAAGGCATGATCAGAGTATACTCATGATAGTTTATTTAGATTATAGATCTGATTATGTAATAAAATGATATTAGTTTGAGTTAAGAAGTATTATAGACTTCTTATCTGTAAATTCTTAATAAATAAATTATGTTTTATATTTCTTTAATTTGTTATTATTATCATGAAATAGTATTACTTACACTTGCGCAACTTTGGTTGTTAGTTATAGCTATAGCCTTAGCCTTGTGTATCACAAAAAAGGGTTATAAATTGTAAGGAAATTTAATCTACAGTCCTTTTACGGTATATGACGACTGTTACGACTAGCCCCTTTGGGTCAGGGACAAATATAGTTCGATTTTGTTCCCCGTTATTAGCCATTATGTTGTCAGGTAATCTCTCATGAGCAAATTCATACTCTACCACTTGATCCTTTACTTCACCCTCTATTAACTTAGCTTAGTCTTTAATTCTAATAGGAGGCCCTTGGTTGATTACCTCCATTGTCTCCTTAATTGTTAGTTACCGTAAATTTTATAAAGCTATCCTCTCAATCTCAAGATAAATTTCTATTAAACGTCACGAGCGAATTCTTATCATGTAATGTAGCAAATTAAACGTAAAATTAAGTCAAGATTATGCCAAACAGTAAAAGAAAAAGAAAAAAATAAAGAAGGATAAATAAACAATGGCTAGATTAACAAATCTACTAGCTTTCTTAATATCATAAGTCCCCAGCAATAGTGCCAAAAACTTGATACGAAGCAGCGCACCTATCAATTATAGTAAGCAGATATAAGTCCGGGATGTCAATCCCTCAGGGATTTATAATACTAATACTCGTTAGATCTTTAGTATCTAACCAGCAATTTGGAATTCAAGAATTTAAAGAACCTAAACTAAATTACAGCAAACTAATGAGTTAACAACTAATTAAGATTCAATCAAGAACTTAAACAAGGAAGCAATCAATTTTTTAAATTATTCAAGATTTGGAAAGTATCTAGATTGTTACTTTCCTTAAATCTAAAAAATGTGATTTTATGAAAGAAAATCTAATTCTATCTTTAAATCTTTCTTGACTAGGGAATTTTCTATTTAAAATTAATAACTTTCTCAAATCTTTAACCTTAATCTTAAATCACCAATTAGAATCTCCTCTCAATAACATGAGCTAAGATGGCATTATTGCATAACAAATTTTTTTGACAACATTAATTAAGATTCTAGAGAGACTTTGCAAATTATCTCTAATCTTTCAAGAATCTCTATCAACTATTCCTAAACCTAATTATACAAGAAATCTCTCGTTTCTCTTATATGATAATAGATTTTAGATCACTACGCATGAAATAACAATTCAAAGCATTAAACATACATAGTTGAATAAAAAAAAATTTAAGAATGCACTAGTATATTAAAATCAATATCACATGAATAGTTTTAGGTTCCATAAGACCTAGATACAAAAAATCTAATCTCTACTCATAATAAAGCAACAATCTTGCATAAAATCTAAAAGGGTTAGAAGAGTGGATCATGAATTAAAGTAAAATCTTGATGTCTTGAAGTTCCTTGCTCTCTTGGATGTTTGGGTCTGAAAGTCTCTCAAAAAGTCATGCTTATGTTCTCAAAAAAAAAAAAAAAAAAGAAGAAAGAAAGAAACATTAACTGAGCCTTAAGTAGGAAAAGTAAAATAATGTTAGCTACAAACAATACAATCAAGTGAAAACGACTGTGTTTCTTAGTCATGTCACTCTCATCCATAATTCTTCGACTTTTTTTTTTTTTTTTCCAAAACCTAGAAATGACCGTTGAGGAATGATTGTATCCTTTAGTTATGTAACTCTCGTCCAAAATTAAAATTGGGCTTCAAATTCTCCTGGCAACGACATAATGGTGTCGTTTGGTTATGTCAAACTTCAAATCTTCATAATTTTCTTGTTTTAGCTTAGAATTGAGTAAAACCTATTTCTATCTTCTTATTTTTCTTATGTAGTAGTTTTAAAACTTAGAAAAAAAGTTTTATTCAATTAAATATAATTTTCTAAAAATAACCAAATTCAAGGAAAAAGTATAAAAAATACCAAATAAAATATAACCAATTTAGATATCATCATATACACAAAAAAACATCCCTCAACCTTTGTGAGCTAAGTGAGAGTAGATAAACACAAATAAGGTACAACAGGTCCCAATAATAATTATCAAACCCAAAAATTAGATATTCCAAACATGTAACAATAATTATTAAGCTGAGTTAAAATTATCACAAGCATCTACAACAAATAATAACATATTAGCAATTAGATCTTTTTTGCCAAAATTGCATCGTTGCCCAACTTAGAAGTCTATGTAATGAATGTGTGCTATGCTTATGCATTTTGGTAAATGCATTAATACTAATATCTTAGCCTAGCCTTGGACACTAAAAGTTACTAAGGGATCCCTTAAATAATTTAAGCCTAGGGGGGTTTCAATATATAGCCCAAATTCCTAGCTTAGATGAAAACCATGTGTAGTGATAAAACAAAAGAAAAAAATTAGCATATGGTTAGCCCAACTAAAACTACATAAAGTGGTTAGAATTGTTTGAATGTATAAATCTATATGCTCAAAAGAAACCTAACTTAGCTTAGCATTGTCTCATTTTCAGAAAGCTAGACCTGCAGGTCATTCTCATATCATACTATGCCATGCCATGACATGCTATGTCATGAATGTACCAATAATATGTCAACATAAAACCAACGTATTTTTGCACATTAATTTACTTT
>JAMXBC010000482.1:0-20932 GCA_024138005.1 Lumnitzera racemosa | reverse complement strand
GCGATCGCCGTTTGTTGCCTTGGTACGACGATAGCGTCCTGTATGGATTCTTGCTTTCGAAGGTATTCTCTGGGCTGCTCTTCAACGGTGATGGCTCGCTGGTCAAAGAGCTTGTTCGAGATGTCAGCGCTGTACCATTGACAGGTATGACATGCGAGCACTGTTCCTGATTGCATTGAGGGACTGCTCTCCCATAGAAGCGTTGTTGGAGGAAGCATAAGATGGCACATCAGAGATACGCTTGTTCGATGTTGACTCAAGTGGTGCAGACGTGTTGCAGAGATGAGCTTCTCTGCCTCTTCTTCCAGCATCTCCAGGCTGCCCTTACATCAGAGTCGCTGTCAAGATCGAAACTTGTCTGAGCAGGTGGCGGAGAGTTTGAGCAACACGAAGCTCGTCGCTCTGGAACAGTGGGCAACACTGCGACAGGTGGTGCGGCAACAAACTTCCTTCTCTGGCACCTGAGGAGCCAAAAACGGATGGGCAGATAGTCGCCGGGGCTCGCCAATGACTGAGTCAACCTTGCTGGTCACTGGTGTTTTCCTTGTTGAGCATGATAGGTTCTGGCAGACAGAGCTCTGCATCTGATGCGAATAGCTCGCAGCCAATCCTCAGCCTCTTGCTGCTCAGCAAACACAAAGATGAAGCTTGATGCCTCCCTCTTTGCCTTCTCTGATCGGCGTGTCAGCCTTGAAAAGGTGGTGGAGAAAGAGAACGACTTCTGCGCAACAGACTGGACGATGCGCACGGCGAACTTGTTGCTTGCTGGTGTGTCACATGTCATGGCTGCGAGTCTTGGCATAGGCCCAGAACCTTCTCTGGAAGTCGATTGGTGGGCCATGCTGGGATACTGCAGAATGTGTCCATCGTCGAGCAGCACCACGATCTTCTGCGCCTCAGCAGCAGAGGAGCTCAGCGCTTTGATCGTCATCCTCGTCTGCGCACTGCCATCTGACTCCAACTTGTCCTTCCTTGCTCTTGCTTGTGTGAAGTCTTTGGCTTGCAGCCACAGGCTTCTCCACAACACCGCTCGTCGATACCTCTGCCAAGCCATTCTTTACCGATCTGGCAAATGCCTTTGGAACAGTGGTGGAGGTGACCATAAGTAGTCTTGGCTCTCGTAGTCGTTGAAGATCCCATCGCGGCGATCTGGTCGGTTCCGGTTCTCAGGGCGCTGGGTGCACGAGGGTAGCTTCTCTGATGGTCGACGGAGGTCTGGTGGGTAGAGCCTGAGATGAAGGTCGTGCTGCAGGTGGAGGTGACTGTTTCAATGCTGACTTCAAAGGAGGAGGAGGCGGTGTCTTGGTAGGTGGTGGTATTGCGACAGGACTGGTCCCTCACCACCATAACCACGAGCCTTTTCGACCTTGGGCTTGCTGAACAAGCTGAAGAGCGAGGTACTGGATTTGCGAGGCCTGCACGGTGGGTTGCGGTGATGAGGATTTCATTGTCGGTACTGCTGGACCAGTCTCGTGGACTGGGAACATGGGAGTGACGAGCGAGCTTGCGCAGGCTTCGTTTGGTATTGAGCTGTTGCCGATTTGCGGAGGATTCGTCGTGATCCTTCAAAGGCTGAGACAGGTGCCGCAGGGGTGAGAGGTGAAGCAATCGAGACACGCTTCGATCCTCCATGAGAGGTGTCTTCCATGCATAGTCGTCCCATATGGGACATCCAGTGATGCCACAGTCGACAGAAAGAGTGACACTCACGTCTGGCGCACACAATAAAAGAGTCGAGGTCGAAGAGTGATGTGACTGGGTAGTGGTCGTAATGCCTGTCTTTCAGATTGCGGTCCCACTTGAGTTGGCGTAGTGGCTTGCTGAGATCCCCGACAGGAACTATAGGTGCGCGGTGCTGTTGGCGATGAGTCCGTTCGGATGTACAAGGGAAGTCGTGGAGGACGCTCGATTGTCGTTGTAGGGTGGTGTGTACGGCGCAGGCTCGAAGCTTTGCTGTGGCTTTTTCACACCTTCAGCTGAGACACAACAAGATCTCTTCAGCAAGAGATAGATCCTGAAGGAGGGACGCAGCCCATTCTGTTACCCAAACTGCTGGACTGAGACAAGCAACGGTCCCGTGGGTAAGCATGTGTAAAAGAAAGACTCCCCTGGGCGACTGCTTTCACAAGCTTGTAAAGAAGCTGTCAGGGGATCACAGCTAGGAGAGTGGGATCGGATAGATGTCAGCTGCTGCAAGGAAAGTGAAAAGAACGCGAGCCGGTCTTTTCGTGAAGAATAGGAGCTGTGACAGACGCTGTCATCACACCAAGTCTGCTTAGGACGAGCTGGCGTCGACCTGAAGTGTGTTGCCAAAATAGGGAGGCGTTGTGGAGTGTCCCCTAGCTTGGAGCTTAATCACGTCGCCATGCCTGGTGAGACCAGCAGAGTGGAAGAGAGCCAAAGAAGGCAAGTGACCGGCAAATGGGATGGTCTGAGCACGGAGTTGCTGTGATTGAGGCATTGTGGTTCGGCCAGCAACGTTTGGTCCCTCGAACGAGATTGAGCACATGCAACCATGTCCTTGGGTCCTGCACACGAGAGAGCGTTTGTCCAGAGAGCTGCAAAATCCTTTCGACGTTGTCCTGATCCTGTTCCTGGCGTGTGATTGATGATTTCGCCCTGCAGCACCGGCGGCCGAACAAAGTTTTGGAGCTGCAGTAGGCGCTGCAATGCAAGCAAGAGATCATACTGGTTATTTTCCACCTCTTCTCCTTGTGCCTGGTGACATCTCTTGACTTTCCTTGACTGTGCCGTGCTGTCATGACTTCATCAATCAAGACATGTCCGCAACGAACCAGGATGTCACTCATGGTAGAAGTTGATCATCGTTGCAACTTCCATCCATTCGTAATCTCGTTTCGAGCGCGGCAGCGGAAGTGAATGCCTAGCTCTCGACGACGTGTGGTTTTGTCAAAGTCCGAGCTCTTGGTCGAAGATGTGGATTGTGTGACGAAGAGATCGTGCATTCGTGCATGCTGGTGCCGTCTTTGGACGCAGCTCGACGGTTCTGCAGTAGGCGTAATGTTCGTGTTTGGTGGTAGAGCCTATCCCTCAAAGTCGCGTCGGTAGTGTGATGCAGCCTCCTTGACCTTACCCCCTCAGCTTTCTAGCAATCGAGATGCCTCCTGCATAAGTTTGAGGCATCTTCTGGTCTAGAAGATCTGCAGAAAGTCATATAGCACCCTGCATCCTCGAAAGGGTGTGCTGGCACATCAAATGTTGTTGCTGAGAAGTGCGAATACTTTGGTCCACGAATTTGGGCAGGCGCATCATTCGCGCCTTCCATCAGAGCAATATTCAGCAACGTCAGCTTTCTTCATGGGTTCTCGTACAAGGGAAACCTGACATTCAATCCTCAAGCAGCACTTCTAAATGATGTACAATCACTTCTTAAAGAGGGAGCCAAGGAAACTCTGCCGACCTGCCTCTGTCCTGGATCTTAAACAGTTGGCCGTTCGCTTCTTGTCACACGGTGCGTCGCTCACCATCGCCGCGCTCTGTGTCATGCCTTCGCTCTCTTCCCTGATTTGGTAACCTTGAGTCAACCAGTCCGTCTTCCTTACGACATCGTCTACATCCTTCTCTTCTTTACGGCTTGTACTCGTGTGGCCTCACCACGCCGTATTGACTCTGACGGTCGTTCAGAAGTTACACTTCTGGAGCTGCGAGGACGTTCTCGCTTGCTCGTCTCGCCATCCCTGCTTGTACGCTTCGCTTTCTGTTCTCGCTCGCTTCGTCTTGGTCGTGTAGCCTTTGCTACTGACTGGCTCGAAGTGAAGGCCGCCAAAAGACCTACTGTTCGCGAGCTCGGCCTTGGAGGAGCAGCTTCTCTCTCAGCTCACGTCTTCGAAGCCTGGCTTCTGCATCTAACCTTGCGATAGCATCAGCCTCTTCCCTTGCGATGCGAGCAGCCTCCTCAGCTTCTCGTGCCTTCCGGACAGCACGTCGTGCATCACGACGGACTGCCTGTGCTCTTCATCTTCATCCTTCATAGAGCGAGCATCCTCGTTGAGCCTGGGCATCTCTTCAAGCCTGACTGTCAGGGACGACGTCTTCGCTCTGTGCCAGTACCAGGCCGATTGGATTGTGGACGCGGTTCCTGAGACGGTCCATCATGTGAATTCGTAGACTTTAGATGAGCGGGGCCTGTCTGCTCGTTCGTCTCTGTGTCGTGGATCAGATCTGCTAGCTGCTGGGGATGGTGGTGTCACGATCTCTGTGCTGAGCGGCACCACTGTCTCTGGCGTACGATCTCAACAGTGAAGGGCTCAGTTGCCTGCTGGCCATTGGGGGGAATGGATGTTGTCTGAAGCAACGTCCTCTTTTGATGAGTCCACAATCAAGATGTGAAGCTGCGCCCTGTGTGTGCTGTTGCGCCCCCCCATAAGGTGATCTTGCACTAATCTAGCACGTTCTTGCTTGGTGTATCTTCTGTCGAAGCTGAAGCGCTATTGTCAAGCGCACGTTCCTCCTCCACCCTCGCCAAGATTATCTCTGGCTGCTCAGTCGCAACATCATTCGCTTGGTCAGTCAGAGAGCCATCTTGGGCCTCTGGATCCGTGCTACCCTGGATGACTACGTGAATGTTCTGTATGGCATCGTCTAGGCTTAGCTCACATGCTGACTGCCGGCAGCACCTGCTGCATGTGAAACAGCGCCGTCGTCAGGCTCGACAGCTTCTGAAGAGGTTGCGTACTGGCCTGCTCGTCCACTGCTGTGCATGTGCGTCGTCAGGAAAAGACGGGGCATGAGCGCATACTCTTGCGCCTCCACAGGTTCATATGAAGGCACGACAAGTCCTAGATCCTGCGCTGATTCTGAAATCAGCATGGACTCTCCGTTGGTGATACAGCGGTGTGCTGCTCCATGATCAGGGCTACAGCATCCCCAGCCTTGCTCTCAGCTGCCTCTGCTTGGCGAGCTGCTCGCTATGAGCCACCGTCTGTGGCTCAGCTACAGTTCTTCGCTGAACCATTGTCATACGGCTCATCCGGGTGCTGGAGATCTCTGCTTCAATGGCCTCCATCTCACCAATGCGGCTTGGCTCTTCTCCCCTGCAGAGACGTTGATGTGCCTCTCTCCATCGAACGGCTGGGTGGGCTGACTGACATTCTCAACTTGCAAGTTGCTGGCCTCTGTAGGTTCGTCGTGCTCCTGCGGAATTGAAGTTCTGGTCAGCATCGTACAATATAGCACCGCTATCCGCAGGGCTCAGTGCGCTGACAATCTCCTTATCGGCCCGTGCCCGTCGATTGCTTTCACCCTCGCCACTTGCTCATCGCCATTCTCTATGGTGGTTGAACTCAGTGACTGCTCGATCGGGTCAGTGTGTGTCGTCTGATGCGCTGCAAACCCCCATGTCTCCAGCCAGCATCGTGCTGTTCACCGCAACACCGATGTCGTCATTGACTTGTGAGCTGTGCTCGTCTGATGCTGAAGCTGTCTTATCTGATTGTACTGGCCGGGGTGACTGGACCTCTGCGAGAAGAGCTGCTAGCGGATCCAGCTGCTGCCCGGACGATAGCTCGACTGCAGGCTCAGTAGATGCACCTTGAGTATCGTGGGTGACAGGATGTCTTGGGCATTCTCCACATCTGTGGCAGGGTCAATGCCAGCTTCTTTGGAGACTGCATCAGGTGCAGCTACAGCTGTTGGCAGCAGCATCATGAGGTATGTGGACAGGCTCATCAGGCTTGATTGATATGTCCAGATCCTCTGCTGCTATGTCGTCCAACTCGTCTCGTGAAGCTGCTGACATGTGCTGATCTACCAGGTCACCGGACGCTTCCACAACATCCACAACCTCGTGAGATGCTGCTGGCGCATGCTGACATTCGCTAGGGGTGGTCGCTGATTGCCTTTGTGCCGTTTCCCGCATCGACAAATCCTCTCCCAGGTCTTTTGCACTGCCGTTTATGACTCTGCATTCAGATGTGTAGCGATCGGCACCGCAACCTGTTCCATCTCCTCAAAAGGAGCCACTACCTCTGTCTCTCCCGGTATCGCATGATGCCAAGACCAATAGTTTTCTCAGCTGTACCATCGCTTGCCACTGCTGTCTCTTCCGCCTTCTTCTTCTCTTTCTTGTCCTTGCCTGACTTTGACGACTTAGCCTTACTGCCGAAGCCAAGTAGACCTCCTGCAGCGAAGAGAGTAGTAGACTTCGACGATGACGAGGACGACCTTCTCGGCCTTTTGGTAGACGTTGGCTTTGCCTCTAGCTCATCAGTTGTTGTGGTGACCTCAGGAGCTGGCTGTGCCTCTGCTGATGTCGATGCTGATCCTTCCATGACGTTGTTGGGATCATCTGATGCAGGTGATGATGAAGGTTGTTGTAGAATCCCTGAAACATCGTTGATCGTGACACTAGCCGCCTCTTCTTGATCGCATCCTTGCTCTTCTTCTTACGCTTGGTGGGCTTTGGCTCTGGTGTACCAGGAGCGAACGAGACATGCTTATCCTCTGATCCGATCGATGCGGGGGATAGATCCCATCGTCTGCTTGTGAATGTTCGCCGGCCCTCAAGGGAGGCAGCGGGCACTTCCGATTGAGCGATCGTCTTTGCGGGTAGAAAGGGTAGATCCAGTGGTGATGATCCTTCTGGTTGGGTTCGGCTTTGGGCTTGTGAATGAAAATCATCAGCGACAGCTGGAGAGGTGCCTGTAAGCAATGCTTCAAGGGATCTTGGGACTGGCTAAGCATGTCCTGGCTCGCTGGAGTTGGATGAGCGAGTTTGCCAAGGAGTGCAGCAAGAGGGTCCATAGCTGCAGGTACATCAACAGAGACATCTTGGCGTTCTTCGGGTGCCTCAAAGTGCGCTTGCTTATCGACTTTAGTAACCTGATCCGCACCAGCGTCGCATCAACTCCGACCGCATCAGCAAGACCGTCATCAATGCTTGGGCCGACATCGACAGCGATCGATGCATCCACAGCATGCAGATCCTGCTCCTGGTCCCCAGCAGCGTCATCAACCGCCACAGCATCGATTGACGGCTCCTCCACGCTGTCCGTCATGAGCAGTGCATCGACAACTTCCTCTTTTGTTTGCTCTGTGGCTCTGGAGTGGTCCAGGCGCACCAAGAAGCTGCGTAAGCATTCGTCTGGAAAGCAGCTGACGAGGCGTCTTCCCGTCAGGAGAGGGTGGTGCTGCGATCCCTGGTAGGTCTACGACAGGAGGTGGTGGCGATGGTGCGCAGGCGGCGGTAGACAAAGCTTCTGACTTGTTTGGGTGATGACTTGGACTTCTTCGATCTCGTGCTTGGCTTGGTCCGGGCAGACCATGCACTGGATGAGCTCTTGGGCTTGCGCTTGGGCTTCGGCTCAGCTGGTGCACTGAGGACCTCTGGACTGACAGGCGGGCTAGTGTATGTGGGTAATGGAGGTGTCTGCACAAGAATGCTCTTGAGCAATTGCTCTACTGGCTCCGTTGGGCTTGAGGAGATACATCTAGTATGTTGTCAGCGCCGCCTCGATACCAATATCGTCCATCTTCACCTTGAGTTGGTGCCGTATCCGGGACTGGCTCCTTTTCAGAGTCCTCATCGTCTGTGGCCTCTGGTACCTTTTGGACTTGCTGGTATAACGTACTTGTATACAGTGGAGCAGGTCGTTGCATCGCATGATGTGGTACCACAGCATTCTGTCGGCTTGGCAGCTCAGTGTGTGAGAGTGCGGCTCCATGACGCAACTCTGAGGCCTGAGAAGCCATACTTCTGCATGATCTCCTCATGAGTGTAAACTTGCCGTCATGATGGCGAGCGAGTGTCGTTCGATCAACGTGTCGATGGAGTGCAGCCAGGTTGATGGAACATGCTTTTAGGAGGATCGCTGATGCTGATGTGACCTGAACATCTCGAGAGTGTCTTGGGGATCAGCAGGTGGAGGGTGGTGTGACCGGAGAAGAGGCCTGTACCTGCTGTGATAGTGCCACAAGCACTTGTAAGGCTCCACGTTGATGATGGAGAACCCAAGAGAAAGGACTTAATGCCAGACAATTTCGAGCAGGGCCCAACACCTCCTCCAGCACCCATAGATTGAAAAAAGAGCAAGTGAAGTTGGCTGTATCGGCAGAGCACGGGTGGGACTGCCTGGCGAGCAAGGGCGGATGATGCCTTTGCGGTGCACTAGCAGAGGTGAGCATTGGGTTGCAAGCAGCTTTGAGGATATGCGAAAGCCAGGAGCTATGCAAGTCGCTGGATTCTGCTGAAGCTTGTGGTGGTTGATCGTACCCAACGTGGCGGCAAAGCAAACTGCTCGTGTGTCGCAGCACGACATCAGCACATCCCACATCCTGTCGTGCTGCAAAGCTGAGTTGGCGCAAAGAGTTTTGATGCCATGCAGTAGCTCTGAGTGGCAGAATGGAGTTGGATTTCGAACTGGAGAACATCGTTCCGTGCCGGTCGATCTTGCCAATTCACCCCTCGCATGATCCGGTCCGTGGGAGGTGGGCAATGCACCGACACTTGATTGCAAAGACCGTGTCCAGTAGCATGTTCTTTCATGCCTGGAAGCTCTTGAAGGTGACTGACTGGCTGGCCGCATGACGCAGTACACGCAGAAGCGCTCTAGCAAGCACATCATTTGGGCCAATACATACTGTTGGCGCGCCTGGCGAAGCCATTTCTACACCGAACAGATCAAGTAGTGTATGAGCTTGTGTCACATCTAACACCTCGTTCCTTGCTCTTGCACTGTGCTGAAGATGTCCGGTCCCCTTCGCCGGGTCGCCCGTTGGCGATCATGTGAATGTGTTGTGGCCTGTCAGGCACTGAAGAGTCCCCCATCTATGCTGAGTGGGCTGCTGATGGTCCGTACTGATGCTGTCGAATTACGACTCAGCCATAGGATGTCAGCCAAGATGCTCAGTCGCCTGTGACATCCAAGGCACTGATCATCTTGGACAAGACTTTGGCGCCATGTGGTTCCAGCCTTCGGTAGTAGTCCTTCCTCATAAGCAGTCTCGTGAAGCCTCGCTTGGCGTACCATTCCAGACCAGTAGTATTGGCTACCCAGACATGGGCGCCGATCTTTGTAGTGCCGTAGTCTTCGAAGCCTCGTCGTATCATCATGTTGAGCAAAGAGGAGGCGATGCCAAGCGATCGATATGGCGAAAGCACGACCAGCGTCGAGATGTAGAGCAGAGGTATCGTTGATGACTTATCGTTCAGCAATCGACATCTGATGGCTCCGACCAGCTGCCCTCTTTGTGTTGTGCTCGCAGTGTCGTTCCAGAATGCCAGCAGGGTGAGGGAGTTGGCGACCTCATCGGCGACGATCTCTTTATAGAAGCTCTCTGGTACGGTATCGGCAAGATGAGGCTGTTCAAGCGTTTGAATGTCGGGATGTCATCTTTCTTAGGATGTCGAAAGCTGACCTTTTGTAGGCGACTGCTCTGTGAAGGCGATACAATAGCATCTCAACCTTCGTGTAGGCGTCTGTGGTTGTTTGTGGAGAGTCGTTAGCAGAGGCACCTTGCACTGACTGTGCACCTTTCTGCATCCACTGCTCGAGCAGAGTTTGTGTCATCTTGCTTACATGATTGAAGTGTAGGAAATGTTATTGTTTGGAAAGTGCTCGCTGATTGTCCTTCGCTCTTGCTGTCCGGAACAATTCGCATGAACGCCGACTCCTAGAATTTGACTCACTTTCAGAGCTCAAGCAATCGCGCTCTTCAGTTGCAATACACACACACAGTCCACGACATGGGCAACGGCAGCTCGAAGCAAGAGCAGCACGTCTTCAATGCGTAAGTGACCACCCTGCAAGTGCATTGTGGTCTACTGACATAAGCACAGTGATGCACCATCAGATTCAGTCAATCGTGTTAGATTCGCTGCAAAAGCGACCAGAGGTATGTTTGGAGCCCTCTAATCAGCCGGTACTGACTGAGATCAGACTGATTCGACACGTGCGCAAGATGCAGAGCTGAAGATTCAACAGCGAGTCAACAGTGAGCTGCAGCGCATTCGAGACTCTGGCGCAGAGAACCTCAGCAGGATCACAGCCTCCCTCACGACAAACGAGCCCAGAGAAGAAGCAGAGTCATCACATTCCTCAATTCCATTTTCTCACATTTGAGTTCGCCATTCTTCCAAGATCACTCAGTGAAAGAGGAGAAGCAGGATTCTGGACGCAGTCACGAGAGCGTATCGAAAGAGGTTGCAGAGCTACGATCCAAGCTCGTTTCACGAAAGAAGGTTGAGAAGACTACACCAGAGCTGGACAAGGCAAGGTCAAACTTGGTATCATGTCTCAGGACGAACGATCGCAGGCCGCTGGATTGCTGGGAGGAGGTTGAATTATTCAAGGCAGAGGTCAACAAGCTGGAGAAGAAGTTCGTCCTCAACGCTGGACGATAATGTATCGACTGTGCAGTGTGGGCATAGAAGGCTGATTACGGCCATGTATCAACAGGGAACGAGCTGGGTCATATGCGATCATACGATCATATTCTGATGTACACAGTCGTTTGCTGCCTCAACAAAGAGAGCGCACGACTTGTGGTATTGCTAAAACTTTCAATGGCATGATCTCGTCATAGAAGCTTCTTTGTCCTCAGCCCACCTTGCGCCATATGCCCATGCGCTCATCAGATGCTCAGTCAAGGCCTCTTGCTTATTCGACCTCGCCCTTGTTCTCAAAGTTCTGACCCCAACCAGTCTGGGATCTCATCATCGTCATCGTCCTTCTTGTCCTCACCGTCGGCAACCCTTCTGGAGGTTCTGGTAGCTCTCTGCCAATCGTCGAAGAGATGCAAGGGAATCTGGGCCGAGCTGGTTGAGAATGCCTGGGACGAGCTCAGTGAGCTCCTTGTCCTCGCCGTTGCCGTAGATGCAAAGGTGTTCGATGGAACCGATGCGTGGACTGCCGGTTTGTTAGTATCATGTTGCTCCATGATCGCCAGACTCACCCTTTGGAGCAGAGAAGTGAATGACGTTACCGTCAGACTTGAACATGTTGACCTCCTCAATTGCCTGAATTTGGCTGAACGTTCATCTTCTTGAGAGTGGTCTGGAGCTTCTTGTCATCTGTACCAGAGCTCTTGTGAACTTTCTTGACGACACGTCGAGGTGTACCCTTGCCACTGCCTGCTGTTAGCTTCCATCCATGTAATGCTATTGCCGTATGATCTGCGATTCGTGCCAAGAGGCTGCTCTGCGCTGCAGGATGCTGTGTCTCGCTGCTCGGAGCAGACCTTTGAACTCTCATCATCTTCCCAAAGGCAGCCAACACAATAGAATCCATCTCTTTGAGCGTCCTCTGAGCACTTCGTTCTCGTGCTGTCGCATTGTCGCAGGCGTTGAATATGGGTAGACTTACGCTGTGAAATGTTAGCCAGCTGCTCCAATGCAATAATTTTGCGCCAAACAAACCAGTTCGCACTGAGGCTTGCATACGAGCCAACTTCTCGTGATCCATGATTGCGGTTGTGAGTGTGTTTGGAGAGGTCTGTCGTCTGATCAAATGCGCAACGACCAGGCTCAAGATTATACCTGCCCGCTGATGTTCGAAGTTCCAAGGTGCGGGTCTGTGGTGTGCACGGACTTTTGCCAAGCCAACGTCAAGTTGACTCGCATATGAGAAGTGAGAGCACTATAAGAGGTGTTAACATGTGTCAAATTGGGTGCTTCACATGCGAGAGCGATGGAAGTATGATTGACGAACATGGCGATGCATCTGAGAGAGGAAGAGCCGCAGCGCAATGAGTACAAATCATTGACGGCGCATAAGATCAAAACATGTCCGGGCAAGGTAGGCAGTGGCAGCTAGCACGAGACCAGAGCTGACGATCTTGCTAGGAAAGCCATCTGAGGCTATCGGGGCAGTATTGTGTTTGCATGCGCCACACTTCACGGTTCGACCGTGCGACTCAATTGGCACAATCCAAGGTATCTCCAGTGGTAGCACAGCCATGTGCCTTCAGTGACGCTGTGTATACATCTTGTACAATCAATTGCTCTAGGAAAACGTCCTGCAAGGGTACTTGCCCTCGTAAGTCTGTTTCTGCCTCTAGAACATACTTCTTGCCCCCCCAAATGTCTTGATGCGGGCAAGGGTGGAAGCCCATCAGGTCCGAGGACAGCCTTTGCTGCTGCTGTCTGCTGTTGGAAGAATGTACTGAGCCCAGTTTGTCCCTCCTTGAGCTCCACCAACTGCTTGTTGCCAGCATCGCCAATCTGTAACGTCTCTTTTGGTGCTGCAGCCGATCCCACGGTGAGCAGAGCCACCACATCTGGCTGGCTCATAACTGACAGCTTTGGATATGCCCTTCTGACATCTCGCTTCCAATACGGGTTCTCTGCAATGTCTCCTGCCGGCATCGTAACTGGATCATCGTATGTCTTTGGATCGAGAGCTCCTGGTGGTGGGTTTCGGAATTGTGGATTGAAGGGCACACCTGTCGATCGTCCAGAATCTATGGCAAAGATTTTGTTGATTCGTGCCCAAATGCCTTGTGGCTGCACAGTGTACTTCTGCATTGATGTTAGAACAGTATGCGAGAACTGTGTTTGCGCGACCTGCCTTGAATCCAGATGCCTTGGTCATGACGCCCTTGGCTCGGCTACTGGTTGTCGCCATTGTCGAGGTCGCTGCACGTCAATGCGTGATGTGCAGCTTGCTGTGATGTGGTGAAGAGCGTTTGTCGTCGTTGACGTTGAAGCTTGGAGCTTTTCGCTTATGTCAGCGAAATTGGCTGCTTGTCTTCGCGGTCGCGACTTGCCTTCCGTCGTGCTATCTCTGTCACAACACATGCAGCAAATCCCTCACATCCTGCGATCATCAAGACGCATGACAAAATCATCACCGGTCTTACTGTGATGCTCTGCAGTTGAGTCTCCTCCAGTTGCGGTAACAACCCTTTTCGCCACTACGATGCATCTAGCAAGTCAACGACCTCTACTACTTCCTACCAACTGCTATCACAGCACTGAAGTAAATCTCCTTCCCTCCTTCAAACTCCTCGTTGAGCACTTCTGCGATGCTCTTTCGAAGTACTGATTCCTCAATCCCTTGCTGAGCTGCTGCTTCTACGAGCTACTTGGCACTGGACTACCGCCAAACCAGAATGCACAGAACTCTTCAGCGAGCCAAATCGTCTCGGCATCAAACATATGTCAGTCTTGACGTCTTTGAAACCAGCAGCCTGCATTCGCTTGCGATGGTCGTCCACACTAGACCAGGCATCATCATTGTATGGACTGATTGCATGATAGGTCTTGATTCTTTCACAAGCTCGATTGTGCACATCTACCGGCCCAGAATAGTCTCCAGATATGACTACACCGCCCACACCACCCTGCTGGAGGATACGATACAACTGCACGATCGTTTGCTGGAGGATCTGAGGCGAATTGGATTGCATAGGAAGAGAAGACGTGGCTGAAGGTCTCATCTGAGAGCCTGACAATGTCACAGCATCCTCCTGCTGCGTCACAACCCCGTCCAGATGCAGCGCTTTCACTTGGGCCAGCATGCCAGGAGACAAGTCTGTGGCAAGTACTCTTGTGCCAGGCGCTCTTAGCGCTATTCGTTTTCGGTACTGATCCACTCCTGTTCCAACATCGAGACAGTAGCTGGTTGTGTCAAAAGGCTTGCGAACAGCAACATGGTCCAGCATGCGATCGATAGCGATGATCGTGGACGTTCCAGTGCCAGACTGATATCGAGAGGAGTAGGACGACCACTTCTCTGGGACGAACACAGCGTTCGACATAGTGGCAAGAGTTGGAGGGTTTCGGACGGACTTGGAGGGTGGACGCCGGGCTGATATCGAATTCACAAGCTTCTCAGCCTTGCAAGGCTGATGCTCGAAGCTCAACGTCATTGTACATGTCGCACGACATCAGGTGGCAGACGTTGCCATGCATGCAACGTGCTTTGAAGCTTGTCAATGGACGTTCAGTGTTTGAGCTCTAGCTCTGACGCTGAAGGCTGGACACTTCCCTTTTTGGCCCCAAACCTAACCATATACCACATACAGGAGCCGTGAAGGATATATAAGCTCTGAGCTTGACGCCGGCACTTGCAGCACTTGGACTTTGCACTCAGCCTCTCAGTCTGATCATGGCTTTCAAGGAACAGGCTGTCGCTCAGGAGAGCACAGTGGGCAACGTGTCTCACGATGGCGCTCTGGACTACTTACGAGCCCATCGAGACATCAATTGCACCCTCTACCTGGATGAGAGATACGCCAAGCAGCTAAGAAGAAGGTTGACACACATGTCATGCCGCTACTGGTCTTGTGCTGGACTGCGAATTGGCTAGACAAGTCAGCACTCAACGTAAGGCGCACTACCTGAACTTGCATAGAATACTGATCTCTGTAGTATGGCAAACGTCATGGGTCTGAGCAAGGCTCTTGATCTCAGTGGAACGACTTCTCAAACGCAACATCTGCGTTCTACATCGCAGCTCTCGTTGCAACAGTACCAAACAGTATGCTTTGACATCAAGGGTACCTCTGCTGACTGCCCAGTCTACCTACTTCAACGACTACCAACAGCAAAGTGGCTTGCAGCTAATCTGGCAGCATGGGGCATTACGACAGCATGTCATGCTGCCATGCACAACTATGCAGCTTTCGTTGCTCTAAGAGCATTGAGTGGCGTCTTCGAATGCATGTTTCCTGCGGCACTCATGCTGATCACATCTCAATGGTACACACGAGATGAGCAGCCGATCCGCTTCTCATACTGGTTCTTGTGGCCTGGGTGTTGCTCAGATTCTTGGCGGTTTCCTGTCGTGGGCATTTCAACACGCTGGTGAGGAAGGACCTACTGCTGGCTGGCGCATGTTGTTCTTGACCATCGGCCTGCTGACTGTAATACTTGGCGCTGTGGTTGCTCTTCTGGTCCCAGATACGCCTTGGCAAGCAAGGTTCTTCACGATCGAACAGAGTGTCAACCTTCTGGAGCATGTGAGAGTCAATCAAGCCGGCATCAAGGGCAGCTTCCATGCGAAACAGCTTCTGGAAGCGCTTACTGATCCCCAAGTATGGTTCGTCTTCACGATCACACTTCTTGTATGCCTTTGTGAAGATCGTTCCTCTATCTGACAATTACAGGTCGGTGTAGGAGGTGCTACCATCTCAGCATATGCTGCGACTTTGCTGCGCTCATTCGGCTTCACTACTCAGCAGTCTGCTTTGCTGGGCATGCCGCCAGGGGTCATCAACATCTTCGCAACGCTGGCTTCCGGCTTGCTGGCTCGACGATATGGCATGAGATGGGTCTGGGATACGGCAGTCCTGATGATCAGCGCTGTCGGCGCAGTGATCCTTGCTGTATCATATGAGAGCAAAGGAGGTAGGTGGAAGTCTAAGCTTTGAATCCAGCTGACCGCTATAGCTTCGCTTCTTGGGATCTATCTCTCCAACTCCATCGTCGCTGCTGGACCGTTGACCTGGCAATGGGTACTGACAAACACTGCTGGTCCCACCAAACGTGCGTTCACTGCAGATGCTATCAGTGCAGCATTCATAGTTGGCAACATCATCGGTCCTCAAACCTTTCGATCACAAGACGCTCCTCAATACCTCCTTGCCAAGGTCTTTCTAGCTGCCTCATGGTTCGCAGCTGCATGCTTGGTGGTGCTCCTCGCCTTATACTATCGCTGGTGCAATCGACGACGGGCGAGCTCTGAGAATGTTCCGGAAGAGTTGGCATTCGCTGGACTCACAGACAAGCAGAACAAGTCGTTCAGATACCGGTATTGACCACTGCCTGGTCTTTGGCAGACTCGAACCTCTTACTAGCAGTGCATATAGCAAACCGGATACCACCAGCATCATTGGGGTCTTGCAGTCGTCGACCTTGTCACAGGTGTAGCAGTCGTGTTCATACAGATGTCATGTCTTTCACATATGATGCATGGAAGGCATACGGTGATGTAGCAGAGCTGGTGCAGGAGACGGCCAAATTGGATGCATGCATGCATACTATCATCTTGGCAGCAGATTGTGCAATCCACCTTTCGCCCACGACAATGGGCCATGTGCTTGATCATGCTTCTGCTTGTTGGCCTTCTTGGCATGTGCCCATTCACTTGCTCGTGATGCCGCTGCCTGCTCCTTCTGAGACCTCTTGACTGCCACTACCAGAGTTTGGCGCTGTTGAGGAGTGACATGCTGAAGACCCATGTGGTCTCTCCGAGCAAGCTGTCGGCCAGTCTGCTTTGGTCGTGGTAGATCTGGCTGAGGAGAGCCGCTCTGCATGCTTGTGGCCACCGCTCTGACCGCTGCTCTGTCGCTCCTGCTTCGCCCAGCCTGTCGCGATCTCTGCAGAGCTCTTCTAGATCCAAGGTTGGACATTCCGCCTCTTTCACATGCCACTGCAGTGTCCTCTTCGTCCATCTCTTCCCAAACTCAAGCAGCTCTGGCTCCCTCTTCCAAGTTGAGCTTGCAGTGTCCTCTGTCTCTCATGTGGCTCTGAGCTGCTGTTGGGCTGCTTCGCATCGTACCACAATAGAGGCACTCATGCCATTCGCGGACAATCGTGTCGAGATAGCCGAGGAAGGATTGCATGTCCAGTACGTGGGCGGCATTCGGTATGACAAAGCCATGCCGTTGCTGCATGTGTTGGAGATATCCTTCACAGGCAGTGTCGCCTTGGCTGAGGTCCTCATCGCAGAACAAGCACCTCGGTGACGAGCCACTACTGTCATCGTTAATGGAAGTGGTAGTGTTGTCACGATCGACGTCTGTGCACTGTGATAGCGTCTGAATCTGAGTGGTGAAGACTTCAAGGAGAGTGACGGCAATGAGGCGATCTGTCTCTTGATGTTGTATATGTGCCAAGCACCCTTCATGTGCTCTCTATAGAGCAGGCTGTCGTTGAATGGCATGCTGCATAAGGTGCACGAGCATACGTGGTCGGTGTCTGAGCTCGAATGTTGAAGGCCATCGTTCGTGATTGTGTCGTTGGTTGCTGGGGTCGTGAGTGATGTCGTAAATGTCATACAAGGCTTGTAGTGATCTTGTGAGGTCTGAGAAGTGGTTGGAGGTCTGTCTGATATAGTAGTGAGGTGAGCCCACGAAGTGCAGCAAAGTGATGCACATCCACTCTTGGCAGGGCTCAACTTGGCCTAGCGCAGTATGAGCCATCATGACCGCCAACTCACAGATACAACAAATCATGAGCAAGGCTTACTCTCAGGGCTGTGATCGACATATGCTTTCTGCACCAGAAGGAAGAGTATATCGGTCGTCTCTGTCGGCAGCAAGATCGAGACATGTGCTTTGGGTTGCATTCGTTCTGTGAAGGCTTGGCGAACGTTCTCTGCTGCGCTAGATTGATCGCCAAGGTCAGAATCAGCAGCATGCTCTGCACTGCCCACATATATAAGACACGCTTGAGCGGCCAGCCATCCACTCTTCAAGGCTGTCCAACATTGTGGTACCATGTCTCCATACTTATTGCCGTCTCCCAATCCTCCCAGCGCTTGTTTCCACCTCTTAGTAGGGCCATAGGCGCCCATAGACCTCCTACCACAGGCCGATTGACGAAATGTGGCGACGTTACCTCACTGTCGTATGTCAGTACAATAGAGCAGAGTAGTTCAGGTATTGACTTACTCTCCACTTTGGGCATCGTATAGGTCTGAGAATGGGAAGGTTGACTTGCTGTCAGACAGATACTTTGTCATTCGTTCCAGCAAGTCTATCCTTTGCTGTCCTTTGGTCCTTGCAGCGATCCATAGCTGCCAATCAGCTGATTGTGTGTCAGCAACAGTCTATGAAGGTCTGTGAAGGTCTGTGAAGGTCTGTGATTGGGAGGTATGATGGACTGTGAAGATCTGTGATAGTCTGCAACGAGAGTCTGACTCACCCTTTGCCCAACGAGAACTGGTATCAAGAGCCAATCCATGTGATTGTAGGTTGGATTCATACCAGACATTCTGACTCTCTGTTGATTGAGGTGGTCCAGGAATTCCAGGACGCAGAATACGATCTGCAAGGACGTTGTACAACAAGCCGTGAGTGTCGTTGCGACCCATATGCCAGCGTTGCTCGTGGAATATCTGTGTCTCGATGTATGCTCAGCTCGAACCACTTGTCAAGGTAGTCCTGGTATGTGAGCCATCTCTTCAAGGACGTCGACCTTCTCTACCCATACGAGCCATCTCAATGAACGCTCGAAGACCAATTATACCTTGAGTGCAAGGTTGGTCTGGTTTTGCCAGTCGGCCAGCAAAGTCGTCAGATGAGAGTGCTCTTCTGGTAGAGGAATGCTTGACAAGATAGTCAGCCAGCGTCGCATGATGACGAAAATGCTCGGTGATGAACTTGAGTTTCAGCGATCGCTGTACAAAATGCGAGAGTCATGATCAGCATGTTGGCGCTCTCCTCAATCGGCATGTGCTCGGCTATGCCATCTGAAATGACCTGTTGAAATTGGGGGGAAGCGACTGCCAAGATCATGAGGTGCGAAGCTTGTGGCCAGTTGTTCTCTGCTTGCATGTAGATGGGGGCCCAAGAGCGCTCGTAGCAGTGTGAGGTCGTAGTAGAGGGGCCAGAACGTGCCAAGGATAGATGACGTCGACTGTGTTGACATTGCCATTGCTGCTGATCTCCTTCATGAAGAGGAAGGGTCGGCTGATGGTGCCACCCCATTGTAAAGCGCCAAATGCCTGCCTTGATGCTAGGAGAGGAGGTTCCCTTGTAAGGGTCGCCACCCCATCTCTTGGCATCGAAGTTGACCGTATCGTCGTGATCCTGAGCAAGCAGCTTTGTCCTTGTGTAATCGTTGAAGTACCATGAGATAGCATCAATCTCTGTAGGGAAGATGATCTGGCTAGCGAGGGCACAGGCACTGGATGCCTGCCTTACCAAGGTATTGCAAGACATCGTCTTGGTGGAGGCTCAGCATGTATTGAAGACGATTGGTTCACCTGCCTCATACCAACGCACGCCAAGGTTTCTGGCATAGGCAAAGACTGGAGATCTATCATTGGCAGATCGAAAGTCTCGATCCTGAGTTCCTGGCAGAGCGCCAAACTGTGCAAACCTGGACCGCACAGTGCTTGCCCCGCCAACATGTATGTGAACTGCTTGCTGTTTATCGGTTGCTGAAGTACCAATTGCCGAATTCTGCTGATCGTTGACTCTGAGAAGGGTAGTTGCTGTTGTCGCCAGAATTGTGATAGCAACATCAGTCCTGACCCCGTGGTGGTCAGCTTGTAGCTTCGGCGCTGTCGGTGCGCAGTGTCGCCAGGCCAGTAGCTTGAGTTGTGTGGCAGAGGGAAGTTGTCGCTCGCTACTCCAAGATTTTCCCTTCGATGGCAGCGTTTGGATCACCAGACGCCCAGTCTCCTGCTATATCGAGTACAGCTCGACCAGGTGATTGTGACGATCAACGTGGCGACTGGAGATGTCCATGTAGGTGCAAGGCACAGCTGACCTCCAGAGCTTCCGTTCCTTCGCTCGGTCGATGGGCATGATTGGCGAGAGAATGTGACGACCACCAGGATCTTGCCTGCCACTTCGAGCTCGAACGTGGTGTTCATGTGTGAGTAGATCACTCTTGTCTGCCTTGCAAAGCATAGGTGCTTAATGTAGGGTTGCCCATGAAGACGTATGTCTTGTGATTTGATCCGCATGAGACCAGTCAAGCCAAGCTCTCTTCCGTTCCAGAACCGTGGCCTGTCCTGCAAGTACGCCGTAGAGTTGCCTTGGCCGCCTGCCACCCATGCGTTGAGGTATGGGGAGCTGACTGCTAGAGGGTATGCGGGGCTTTGAAAGGTATAGCCAGCATCTCGATGTATGAAGGGCGAAGACGTCAAGCGCCAACAGGGAGCAGGAGTGCTAGACACAACATTGTTGCAGCAAGTTGCGATACTCTTGATGCACGACAGAAGTGCTAGTTGAGCGGCATCTTGTAGGCCTCGCTAGTGACTGGACAGGTGGGAAATGCAGTGCGTGTGTGTGGAAGTGCAAGCAGAGCTCGTCTCTGTCATCGGTGGAGGCTCTGGCCATACATCTGCTTAGAAATGGTCAGCACGTAGAGCTTGGAATGGTGAGGTCTCGACACTTGTAGCCATCATCCATGCAGTTGATGCACGGTATCGCTCACCAGATGGTGATAGACATCGTGGTAGCAAAGACATCGCGGGCGATAATGGCGAGACCATGCGACACCGAGATCCTGCCTGTTTGAAGGCTACTCGATGCAGCTTCGGTACACAGTGCTGCTCTGCATGCGGCCAGCAGGCGGCGTGTCGATGAGATTCATGGCTCTGCTGATGACAATACCTGTGCGCTGATGTTGGTGGTGAGCGGTGCTTACCCCTTGGGTTTAAATTTGAGGATAACAACTTCTGAATTTCGGCAGGAGGAAGGCCGCCCGAGACGGCCCTCAGCTCCGCGCTTTCCACTTCATTGCGTATTGCCACATCAAAAGTCAAGGCTCGGCGTGGGCTGTCGTCTCGAATAGATCTATGTAGTCCGTTGGCCCTGAGCCATGACAGGAATGTTCAATCTTGCGCTCCAGCGAATGTTGCGCGAGAAGGCCTGCTTGATCACAGCACCACTGTGATCACTGATATCAACTACCCGCTTGACCTGGAGCCTGCTGCACGGTGCTGTTGGAACAGCTGAGGCTGGACTGTCAGCATACATGTGTCTCTCGTCCGCTTGTTACCATCACAGAAAGATCGCATGACATATCGTTGGACCGTCCAGGTTGACGACACCAAGCTCATAGAGTAAACGCTTGGCTCCAGCAGCGAGAGAGCGTAACCCGTTGGTGCATGAGTTGACCCTTGCATGACTGACTACACGAGACTGTGGTGGGGTACTGCTGTAGTAGCTCCTGACTACCCACTGCATGTTGCATGGTGTGGCAGTTGGGGACTGTAGTATCGTTGAGCAGGACTGCTCTGCCAATGGGAGGTTGCCGTTGATGGCCGGGGAATTACAGCCGCTGGACCGATCC
>JAMXBC010000481.1:0-21003 GCA_024138005.1 Lumnitzera racemosa | reverse complement strand
ACTCATAAAAAAATTTTCATGTTACCAAAAATTTTAAAATGCTAATGTGGTTGTGATTGATTACAGGATCTCACATTCTTACATTACCTATTTTAAAATTAACTAGTGCTAATATTAATTTTATGCGTATTTAGCAAAAATATATACTTTACATGCCACTTCATTCCTTATTAGTAATTCAACAGGCTAAATAATTTATCTCCATGTCTCAATATATTTTGAGCTTGTTATTCAAGTTTTCAATATATATAACGATTTATTGTAATAAACTAACATTCCATGTCAAATCTCTTATAAACTTAGATGATCTCATCGTAGAGTTTGCCTTACTATAGATAACTGTGTCCAAAATCTTGAATTTAAGGATTTGTAACCTAAGGTTTATCACATGTTCTATATATATATATATATATATATATGTGTATAATATAGACTTTATAACCTATGTGTTTATATGTTTTATACATACGAAGCTTCCTAAATACTCTTTTATATCATTTTATAAAATTTATTTTCTGTATAATATATTTCTAAGGGTTGATTAATTATCAGAATTCAAATTTCACATTTCTAATAAGTGTAGGTATTGCAACTATAATTATCAATTTTTTTTGTTAGATTATATTTTATTTTTCCTAAATTTAAGCTCATATAGTCATTTCTATTAATTTTTCTAATTCTCGTCACAAAACTTAAGTCAAATAAAAAACTTTTGCTGTTGCCCTAAATTTTAAATATTAAACTTAAGTTATCATGTTGCGATCTTATATTTTACTCAAATATATAACTCTCATGATCATATTACATTTAGATGTTAGATTTTAAAATTTTTTTTTTTTTTTTTTAGGGTCTCACAATGTCTAAAATGTTACGGCATGAAAACTGAAAAGGAAAACACGTGGGTGCGGCTTTGACGCACTAAACCGTGTTGGTCTTCGAGTCTCAAATGTAATATCTAAATGAATATAGTCAAGGAAGATTAGGGAGATGAAAAAAAAATACAAAACTATAAATTTCTATTTAGATGATTGATGGAATATCAGAATATGGTCTCAAATCTTTAAAATTAGTAAATTAGTCCCCATTAGAAATTATTAATTTCAGTATTTTCGACTATCACGAGATGATCTCAGACCTTTCGGTACAGGTTTGAAAACAAATACGTTATATCGAAATATTATGCCCTTTATTTCATCCTACAGGCGCGAGTACCCAAGAATGAAACTATGGTATTGACATACATCTTTGGGAAAGCAAAAATCATACTAAGTTAATTGTGTTTGATTCAATAACACGGGTTTTTGCAATCAAGCCACTCAAGTTCATGTGTAAAATTTTGCGTACTGTGTAAATAAATATAGAGTTTTTTCTTCATGAAGATGTTGGATAGAGTAAAATAATTCACTAAGTTTGTAACTTTTATTTATACTTATACTTTTAAACATTCAAAAAATATTCAATTCTTAAAACTCTTATTTATAATAGTATAAATATCGATATCCCGATATGATGGATATGCCTCAAATCCTTTTTTTCAATTTTATTCAAGAGAAAAAAATTAATAAGAACATATACCAGAAATCAAATAAAGAGGGTTTTGGGTTCATAATTTAGAATAATAATAATAATAATAAAGATAAGATAAAATTGAGAGTCTAGCAGACACTTGGACCATAATTTTCAGGCCCACTACAATGGCCTTATTTGGCCAAGGACTATATACAGTGGCAATTTTTTTTTTTTTGGGTCAAACAAAACATGGATCAGTCCATGATCTCGTACTTGCTTTTTAATACTAAATACTAAAACTTACCGAATCGCAAAATATATTATATATATATTATATAATAAATGCATTTACTTTTTGTTTCCCTTTGATTATATTATTTTAACCTAAGAAACTAGGGTAGGACTGAGCCCTTGAGACCCCCTACCCTTCCTAAGCCTGGGTTAAGGCCTTTTTCTGTACGTTCACGAGGGATTTTGTTTAAAATTGGGTGGACTGAGAAATCAGGTGCTGTTTTGTCGGTGTCGAATGATGAAAGGCAGTGAAATGGTTTAATTAGAGCTGGGGGTGTCAGTCAATTGTCTCGTGTATTAATGCCTTGTTCTTCATTGACTTTTACGACTTTCACTGAGAATCGTTTTATCGGGCATATTGCATTCAGAATGCACTACGAAATCACTGTGCTGGAATTGTCGAGAACCTGGTCACATGGCCAGCATTTTTCCAACGAGGGCATCTGCCACACCTGTGGTAAAGCTGGTCACACCGCGCAATAGAATCTACTGCCCGCTCATTGCCACCTGGGGGAACACAAGGTTATGCAATAATTGCTACAAGCAGGGCCATATTGCCACCGATTGCACAAATGAGAAGGCATGCAACAATTGTAGGAAGACTGATCGCTTGGTACGCCATTTTCCCAATGAACCTATCCGCAATATTTGCAATATAGAGGGACATGTTGCCAGGCAGTGCCCAAAGGGAGGAGATCGAGGCGTTGGTGGTTTATCGGGATGTTGTTTGCAGGAGTTGCCAGCGGTACGGTCATTGACAAAATTATGAACACTACATATTAGAAAATCGCATAAGAAAAGGTAGATTATTGTTGATATTGCAGGGTATGGAGTGGTACATAAGAAACTTACAAAACATTGATTGGTTAAATATCATAGTCAACTGCAAATCCAACTTATGTTCAGTGTGTGTATATATATATTAACCCTCTTATGCTTAAAACTGTGTGTTAAAAAAAAAAAAAAAAAAAGGATTTCAGATTCCATAACTATCGTTTTACACCTTCAAAAATAATAAAAGATGATATTAGCATTTCTTTTTAAATTATTTTATCCAACATTAAAATACTAAAATAGGGTTAATTTTAAGAGCAAGAGAATTAAGGGATTAATTCTAAAGATAAGAGATTTGAGTGCATACAGATTACAAGGACAAGTGCTTATTTTTAATTAAACACATAATACTCAACAAAATTTCTCAACAGCTTACCGTTTATATTTTTCATCCCACAAATGTTAGAGAAGATTGCATCAAAGATCACAAGTACCTGTTTCCACCCTCCCTCCTACATACAACCATTGAATTATTTGGGGTGATGCAACCGGTACGGTTGTGAATTGCCGATTTTCCCTCGCCAATAACACTAGAAAAAGAAATAGGGCAGTCCTAGAACCCAATGTGAGACAAGTGGGAAACTTGATACACGATTGGATTTGAAAGAGTAAAACAGATGGAACAAAAGCACAAACATAAACTACCTCTGGCTCAAGAATAAAACTCCCCATGATTTCAACTAAGGTTTTGAATCATGCTTTTGCTTACGACTTACAATCTCTGTCAGAAGCTCATAAAGAATAGGAACAACCAACCAAGCTCATAAATAATTAAAATACAAGTACCCTGTTGAATGCAGCTCTTATTTAGCTGTTTGGCTAATTAAGGTTGGCAATACAATGAAAAGGGAAATCATACAGATTCACTTAGAAAAAAACAGTTGAGATAAAATTTGATGCCTAGACTTATGACAATAGGAACTCGTACACTTCATTAACTTTCCTTCAAAACTCCACATTCTGCACAAAGTTTGATAACGCATACTCCTACTTTTCTTTCATTATTAGCTTACTTCCCTGCTCTACAAATTTATACTATTATGGGAAGAAATTGGGAAGAAAGGGCAAACATGAAATAAAACGTTCTTCTGGAGGGGAAAAATTACAGAATTAAGTTATATCAAATAAAAGCAGACATCCCTTATGACTTACGTGATATAGAAATAACTTTGTTCCTGCTCTTAACCAGTGATCATGGTTCCGGCCCCTTCATCAGTCATAATCTCCAAAAGCAAAGAATGGGGAACACGGCCATCGATTATGCTAGCAGTCCTAACCCCTTGTGATAAGGACCTCACGCAACAATTTACTTTTGGAATCATCCCACCTCCAATCTTCCCCTCATTTGTCATCTTTCTTATCCCTTTTATATCTATTTCCTTCACCAAACTCCTGGATCATCTCGATTAGCTAGGATTCCCGCAACATCTGTTAATAGTATCAGTTTCTCTGCCCCTAATGCAGCAGCCAATTCTCCTGCAACTGTATCTGCATTTATATTATACGACTGACCTGTCTCATCTGCAGCAACTGAAGCAATTACAGGTATGTGCCCACTGTCAGTGAGTGGCCTGAGCACACTGGAGTCAACCTGAGCACCTCGCCAACAAACCCTAGCTGAACAGAGTTGGGAGTGGGACGAGCTGTCAAAAGGCGACCATCGATGCCTGAGAGGCCAACTGCGGTTGCACCAGCCTTGTTGATCAAGGACACGAGGTGTTTATTAACTTTACCTACCAAGACCATCGAAACATCTCCATGGTAGAGGCATCAGTAACTCGGAGACCATCCTTAAAGACGGGTTCAATATTGAGGCGGGTGAGCCAAGAGTTAATCTCGGGACCACCCCCATGAACCAAAACAGGCCGGAGACCAACACATGCAAGAAGGACAAGGTCGTTAATGACAGAAGCCTGAAGGTCCTTGGACTTCATGGCAGCACCACCATACTTGACAACAATGGTCTTGCCTCGAAATTTCTGGATGAAAGGAAGTGACTCTGACAAAATGTCAACCCTAACTTGGCCAGTGTTGCGAGGAGGTGCCTCCAAGCTAATGGAATTGGTGATGCAAAGAGAGGATTTTTTCTGGTAGGCTCTTCTGGAATGAGAGAATGTGAGTCCAAACGAAGATTTCAGGTCAGAGATTTTTGGGGAACTTGGTATGTGGGGAAAGACACATTGGGGCTTCTGACTGCCACCATTCCTCTCTGTAAGAAAATTAAACATGATGATCAACTCTCTTAAAGCACATTTTGAGGCTAAAAATGCAGCAATCAATGTTCAAAGGAAACAACAAGGAGGTTTCACAAAGCCCACAGCAAGCATCTGATCAGCCAGTCGAGCACAACAAACCGAACTTCTGTATGGTCACAGAACATTATGACTTTATCAAAATCCAAACACATAGCTGATGCAGGAAGAAAAGTTTCAGAAAGTACTTTTTCAATGATTAGAATCAGAAAGTGCATGCGGAAAATCTTTAAGATACATTCGAGTTGGCAATCTGAGTTGCACCCTGCATCCTCTCCTCCTGGCTCACTTTCTTAGACAACTTACCCATATCTTCGTTGGATCCCATCTTCTATTTTCATCCACCCACCCCCCCAAAAAAAAAAAGAAAGCCGATGTTTTTAAATCCCAAAAATAGAAAGCCTACATTGCATGCAGACAACATAAACCAGGACACAAATTAAATTTAGCCATCTTATTTCCTGCAAGTCTTCAAATTTGCAATCATCTTATGACTATATGAAACTCCTTCCACAACGAATAACATAAAACCTAATATAAACAGCCTCCCAATATTCATTTCTCAACAAGACGTCAGAGTGAGAAAATTCTCCTCAAAGGAGATAGAACCAAACCATCAACTTGCTCTAGAAACACGCCAGAAAGGCATACTCACATGCTCAAGCAAGTTCAAATTTATCAAAATTCTCTCTAAAATGCATATTTTTTCAATTTAGTAATTAAATTTTACAAATCAAACAAAATCATAGCATCCCACGTTGAAGCTCCCACTAATATGAACCAGACTACATATTGTACTCTTGTTATAGCACCATAACCAAAGGAAAAATGTTGGAAGGTGTTTTAGAAGTAAATCGCTCAGAACCATTATAATTTTATTCTCTTTCCTGAATATAGAAAATTCGATGTCCGAAACTGCCATTAATTATCTTTATTTCACAAAATTTTGCAGAAAATGCCAGCATGGACATGTGATCTCACAGATTAAAATCAAAATTTTGCTACATGTATAACTAAAAGCAACTTACTTCCTTAATGCATAATTAAACTACATTGATTGTCACTTTTTTCACTTAAATCTATTTACTATTTTTTTTTTTTTTATCACACAGATAAAGATAAAATTTTTCCTGCATATATCACTTAAACGTGAAAAACTTTATCAAAATGTATCACTTATTTATATGAACTGACGCTTGCTTTACTTATTAAAATTGAATGCATGTAAATATCAAATAATGGGTCACCGAATTAACTAATACCAAAATGATAAAATCTTTCGGACGAAAAAAAAATAAAAAGAAAAGATACCCAAATCACCAAATCAATGTATAAGAACAAGGGTCAGCTTGGACGAATCAATTAAATGCGAAGAACCCAGTAATGAACATTGAAGAAGAAACTTACACTGTAAGGAGCAAGAACAAGGACGAGGACAGGTGTGTAATGGTGACAAAAACAGTGACTGATGAGGAGTGGAAAGTGGAGAAGAAGAAAAGAAAAGGTCTGAAAGGTAAGAGGCAATTGATACGTTGCTGGTTGGTATCACTTTAGCCGTGGGGGTTTTGTCGTTTGTGAAAAGCTTGAAAAAAAAAATAAATAAATAAATAAGTCAATCGCAAACTCGGACCAACTTTTTAACTCTATGTACATATGTAATATCGCTTATACCACTTCTAAAATTACTCATCTTATCGAGATGTTCGCATTTATAATAAGTTTTGATTTGCTTTATATGGCATAATTGAATGGTGATTTCTCCTTATCGACCTATTTAGTGGCTAAGCAAGTTTTTAACGCTGTTGTGAAATATCATGCTATTATTATTTTGAAAAATATCTTTAATATTTTCTCAATATAATCTTAGGGTCAATTCTCAATAGTAAGAAATTAAATAAAAATACAAAATAATTATTACATACATTATTGATATTTAATTTAGGCTAAATTACACTAACCTCCTTTGCAAACTTTCACAATTGCAAAAGTACTCCCTATTTTCAAATTGAGCACTTATATTCTTAAAATAGATGTAGAACTCATATTACTTAAATAATACATATATTTATTATGTTTATATACTAATAATATATATTTACATTATATTTATATATTATAATTAATATTATTATAATAATACAAGTAATTTATAATGCGCATGATAAAAAAATGATAATATTTAAATTCTTTTGTTATTTATTGTCGATTCCACACCTATTAAAGAACTTTGATATCATTTTTTTTTTCCTATTTAATTTTTTGTATGGCTGCTTCATGTTATTTTTTGCCCCATATCATCATTATGTGTCTGGAAAATAATTGTTTTATAATTCTCCCACCAATGAAAATATTATGAGTATTTTAAATTGTTTGAGGAAGGTTACTAGATATTAATTTAAAACAACCCTATAGATCACAAATGAAAGCTTACTGTCTACACACAATAACATGCAATTCATTTTTTTTTTTAATCGTCGTAAAGATATAATCTAAATAATATGAATAGATAAATTCAAAGAAGATAATTAATGGTTTGCACTATTGATATTAAAATTTATCAATATTAAATAAAATTTTGCATGTTTTTTTTTTTATTTTCTAAGTATATTAAATATACTAGCTAATGTTTTTATTGTATTATTTCTATATTTTCATATTTTTATTATATATTTATATAAATAATTTCAAAAATATATATTATAAGTGCATTCTATATGAGTTTTAAAATTTCAAGAATCTTTTCGAACGGGTAATTTAAAGCATACAAAAAAGTAAGTTGAAAAAAAATGTTTCATGAATAAGTCCTGGGTATTAGTTGAGAAAACTCCATAGATCAGATTATAAAAATAAAATAAAACAATAGATTTATCAAAAAATAATTAATTTCTTTAAAGTTATATTAATTGTAATTTTAGCCAAAAAGAACAATTTGTTACAAAAACTAACGAAACTTTAAAGATAAATTATTTTACATTAAAAATTATAGAAAACATAAAAAAATATATAAAAAAGAGGGTTTTTTTTAGGATAATTTTTTAATGAAACATATATCTAAAAAAAACCTAAAAATAATGAAAATATGCTAATTAGGTAAAAATTTAAAAAGAAAAAAATTAAAAAAAAATTAAACAAAATCCTAAAAAAATAAGATTGGAAGCTTGAGGATGGAAGACCCCCTTTAGATAGGTGTTAGCAAAAGATATAGCTCGGGATGCCTTTAAAATAGGAAAAAACATACAACAAAGACACCATGGGAGAGAGAAAAAAAACCATTTTACATCTTAAACAGGAAAAAACCCCCCTAATGCTTCGAAAATTTTTAAGACTCTTAGGATTTTGGAAAATTTTTAGAAATAGGAAGAAAAATTCAAAAAAAAAAATTGAAATTTAAAATTGTAAAAACCCCGTTATTTTGGAACATAGTCTAAGGAGTTTTGAAAAGCGAACCACCATCACCACCTAATAGTGGTGCTAGTTGTAACCTAAAACCCAAATCAAGTAACCGTGGTTGAACTTAGAATCAAGGTTTAGGGCGATCGGTTTAAAAGGGTCCCATCAAAACCCCAAAATTGAAACTATTGAGAAGAATATTAGTAAAAAATACCCTGTAAAATTAAATTTAAGAAAGTAAGTAGTAAAATGGGACTATAAAATTTTAATTTTAAACATAATAACGCTAATTACCCAAAAAAAACGAAAAATTTCATGAAAAACTAAAAAAATACAGAGATAAAAATTTTATGTGTACTAAAAAAATTTTTGAATGACCAAATAAATTTAGGAAAGTTTTTTTGTGTACCTACATGTATTTAGTTTTGAAAAAATCGCGTTAATGCTAAAATAGACGAAAATTAAGTAAATAATTAAAGAAAATACAAAATAATTTAAAAAAATCAAAGGAGAGGTTGCAAATGGGTAGGTCGTGACTAAAAAAAAAAAAATTTGGCCAATAAAAATGTGCCAAACTAAAAGCCTAAAAATCAAGGAAATGGGCAAAAATCCCCATCAAATTAATGACATTATTACTATGTTTGTCTATAAATAAGGAAAAATTCACAGAAGACATTTGGACAGTTTGTAATCTGAGAAAATAGAAAACACAAGAAAAATCGAGAGAAATTCTAGAAAAATAAAAAAAAAAAAAACTGTGCAGATTAACAAGGTGAACTGGAACCACCACCCACCACCTGGGACCGAACCACCACACCACCCTACCCTAGGACCAGCGTCTGGACGGCCGACAGCCTTGGACCGGTTTTGGACGGCCAGAAACCCTTGAACCGGTTAGTCATTTACTCATCCCGATTTTTATATAATTTTGTAAAATTAGTTATTTTGCCCAGAAAATTATGAAACTTGTTTTTCTGAGGTTTTATTGTATGTAGATTTAGTGAAAATATTGATTTAGTTTAATTATGTCTGAAAATATAGGATTCTTAAAAAAATTGTTCAAAACCGAGCATGATTAAACCGGAAAATTAATAGGCTTGGGGATGTTAGTTTGGGGCTAAAAATTTTTTTGTAGAACTCTCATATGATTTAGAACAGCGCTATGAAGCCTTTTTTTTAAAATTAATTTTCGAAAATTTTAAGTTAATTTTTAGCCCTAAAATGATGGTAAAATTGGGTGATTTGGGATTAATTAGGTAATTAGAATGTTAATTACTGATTTGGATCTTGATTAGATGATTAAGGAAGTTAATCTCTGCAGTGGAACCCTAATCCTAGCTTTTAGGTACTAATTAGGGTTTAAATTAGGGAAATTAGGAAAAGAATATGAGAAATTAGGAATATGTGAAAATATAAATTACTAAATTTAAAAAAAAAATAAAGTTATTTAGATAATATTATAATTGAAATCAGAAAAATAATAAATGGGAAAATTAATATTTAATTTTAAGTAATATCTTAAAATGTAAGATTTTTACACCTCGGGAATAAATCCGATTTTCCCAATTAGGGTTAGTGTTTTACCGAATATTTTGAACACCAAAAATTACGACCCAATAGGATATTTGAATACCCGAGCATAAGGTGATTAATGTCACATTGGGATTCGAGCCTAATTACGACCTAGGAATTAAAACTAGAATCTAGTTTAGGAACCGAACCCCGAAATAAAATACAACGAAATTATTAGTAGTTGTAGGTATACATGAGGAAAATGAGTTACATTATAAATTAGAATAAGAACCCATAAAATAAGTACAAAAAGGACCTCTTTGCATTATAGGACACCCAGAAACAAATCAGCTCGCAATTTGAGGATCGAGCGACCGAGCAAATTCGGTAAGTTGGGTTATTACTTATTGTAATAGAGTATAGTTTTGTAGTACTCGGAGACTTAGGCTTGTATATGCTTGTGATTGTAAGTAATTTGCGCATGTGTGATGTATCTGAATTCGTGCTGGAATTTGTGTGTGAGTGATTTTGTGACTGATTGAATTATTGTGGGTCTTGTTTGAACCCCAAACCGGAATTTAATCTTAGTCGACCGTATAACCGAAAACGTCATGCATTGCAACCCGTTAGGGGATCATAGGACTCTCCAACCAAATACCGACCCCTTCGAAAGGGATAGCGCGGATTGCAAAATGGTCCCTTCTTCGTCCTCAGTCAAACTAAGTGACAGGAAAAGGAGGTCACGGCGGGGGTGAAGTCAAGGGTTCGAAGGTGTCGGGGGAAAGGAGCGAGGTCTCCATTGCACAAGCCTGGGTTTGGTTGTGAGCTGTGCATAACATGGAACTCCTCAACCCGGATCGGAGCGGGTGAAATTTTTTGATTTCACAACGGACCGGACTACGTTATGCGATGACACTTGATTGTTGCATTGCATGAAAATAATTGTTTGATTTTTCCTATTTGTGCTTGTATGCATTCATAAAGTCTCCAATTCAACTTACTGAGTTTGTAGTTGCTCATACCCTTAGATCCTTTTGCAGGTTCTGATTTGAAAATCTCTTAAAGTACCATGCCGCCCTACAATTATCCAGAGGTTAGTCTTTTGACGCCAGGGGTGTGAGGATCAAGTTATTTAGCTTAATGTGTAACCAGACTGCCCTTTTTGTAGTTAAAGGATGAAGACTGTTTAATATTCTGTAAATTAGTAAATGTAGTTATTATGTAATCTTCCGGGGGAAGCTCTGTGGACTTACTTATATGTTTATCTATTTTTAATAGTAATTTGAGTTACTCATCATATTTGTAGTATAATCATTAATCGAATGTTTACTTCAAAGCAAAACCGTGGTCGTCGACGCCTTGTGTAGATTATCTCTATGGTAGGAACTGTGAGACCAGTTTCTATCATAGGTGGTTTACACGGCGGGATGTTGCGGACTTCGCGACTCGGGGCGTAAACAATTCTCGGTTGGTATCAGAGCGAAGTTTTAGTAAACTCGCTTTGAAGCGTCATACCTTAAAAGAAATAGACATTATAGGAATGTTGAGAGTGGGTAATACTAGTGTGGACGTTTAAAAGATTGTATAACATAAATAACCTTAATCTTTACATTAGGAAATTGTTTTGGTTTAATTATAATTACAGGGTCGAAGGGGAGAATTAATTCATAGTTGGATACGGTTTGGATGGAATGGAGAAGTATCCCCCATTGATTATAGGGTAAAAATTACAATGGCTATTGTGGGAACTAGTGATTGGAATATATTTAGGCGGTTGTGAGATCATCAATAAGTTCCATGATCAGATGTGCTATAGTTGGAAGGATGAGTGGGCATGGATGGAAATGAGCTTAGGCCCTCAGTATAATAGATACACTGCTATACCCGCTTTTGAGCAGAGATGGTTGGAGAAAGAGGGAATTATAACCATGATGATGCCCTTACGGTATTTTCCTGCTGGTTGAGGATGGGAGCCCTTTACCCTGCCAGTATTGCACACATCCCTGCTGACATCCCATACATTCCTAGACAGTACCCACCAGGGATCATTGATTAGTTTCCACAGTTTCCCGAGCCTGCTGGGGAGGGGTTAAAAGAGATCATTGAACTTTAGTCCTGAATCTGAACCCTGAAATACCAGGACCACCACCAGAAAACCCACCCCCAGTTAAAACCCAAGATGATGGGGTTCATATAGAGGAAGACCCTGAGGAGGACCCGAAGAAGAAGAAGATCCAGAAGAGACCCTGAAGAGGAGCAGGAAAAACGAGGATGAACCTGGTTGTGGGACCTACATGCTTTGTCATGCAGGTGATTGCAGACACCGGAATAACGGGAAAGTAGGAACTGGTAATCCAGTTGAGTCGGATGATGATGAAGGTACAGGAGGTGATTGTGATTCCCGAGACTCCAGAGATAATATATATAGACTCTGCATCAGAGGAGTGGCATTGAGGACTATTCAGTTGGAGGCCATATGGATTTGATCCCTTTGATGAGGTAGTTGCTACGGATTCAGAGGGGGACTAGTTTAGTTGGATGACTGACATGTTTAGTTAGGTAGTTTTTTTGGATATGATCCAGTAGCAATTTTGATGGATACTGATGTATTTTAGGACCTTTTGATGTATTTTCGACTTTTGATGTATCTTTTTGATTTTTGATGTACTTTTTAGCTTCTGGATCAAGTTAGGTGTATGTTGTAATTAAGTTTGATGTAAACTTTTGTCTTTTTACAGTTGTAAGATCGAGTCTGTAGTAGTGATGTAAGTAATGATACAATCGAGTTGTAAATTCGATGTAATGTATTTGAAAGATTATCGAGTTGTATCTTTTGTTTTAAAGTTGTAATAGTGATGATGTAAGGTTGAATGAAATATACAGTGAAAGTTAGATTTCTAAGTACGTTGACTCTAATACTATTGTCATTATATTTGATATGAGTAATATTGCAAGCATTTATTTATTTATAAATATTCTCTAAACAAAAGTAGGGATAATTTATAGATAGATATGAATGCAGGATTATAAGTTAAAACTAGTAAGTGATTATGGCTGAAGCTAGAAACGGAAGAAATAAGGAGGAAACTGAAGGGAATCAAAAACCCTCCACACGAGCACCATCACACCAAGAGAACAACATAGACAAGATTTACCTCCACCGCCTCCACAAAAAAAATTGCCTATTGGGCAAAATACTTCCCAAAGTATGCATACGATGATGAGACAGCAAGGAATATTGATTCAACATCTTATGACTGGTGGTTAATGTGGAAACAGAAGACCCCAAGAAGGTTGAACAACGAATAGAGCGACCTCAAGAGGTAAATAAACTTCCTGAGTTTATAAAAGCCAACTGTTATTTTGAGGGGGAGATGGGTAGGCCAGATGTAGCTGAGGGATTGGTTACCCCAAAGTTGAACGGAGTTTTGAGGCTTTTAGAGTCCCTGAATCCCAAAAGTTATCTTTGGTACATTTCATGCTAAAGTTAGCTGCAAGAGTATGGTGGGACTCGAGAGCAAGGCAACTTGGAAATAACATTGATTGGCAACAATTTAAGGAGGAATTCAAGAAGGAGTTTTTCCCTCATAGTGTTCAAAATAGAATGGTGCGAGACCTATTTGAACTAAAGAAGGGAGGTATGAGTGTAACCCAGTATGAGACTGAGTTCAACAGATTGTTACAATATGTCCCTGGTTCATACCGAGACAATATAGAGTTGAAGAAAGATTTATTCCTTACTGGATTTGACCCCACAATGTGTTGCAAGCTGCTGGATTATGGTTTTACCACTTACAATGAAGTGGTAGATAAAGAAAGGCAATTGGAAGATAATCGGGGTGAGGATGCAAGCAATGTGGAGTCAAAAGATTAATAGAGGATATCGACCAGGACCATCATTTAAGAGATCTATCCGGGTGCCTATAGTAGCAATTTGGCCTGAAGAGAAAGGAGACCAGTAACTCTGGTTTAGTAACCCAGCGCAGTCAATACCGAGTGTGAGTTTTTATGACAAGGATGGAAATGTAAAAATGCTGGAAGTGTGGTGCAAATCATTTTCAAGAAATTGTACTAGCTAAAAGGGAAATGTTTTATATGTGGAGACCCGAACCATGTGCTGAAGGCATGCCCTAGATGAAATTGGTGAAGTTGTAAGTGTGGTAGAAAGGGTCATTTCTCCAGTTTACTGTCCACAGTTTGTACAAGGAGCTAAGCGAACAGAAGGTTTTGATAACCCCACTGCACCTGCTCGTATCTTTGCTTTGGAAGATATGGAAATTGGGGAGGAAAATGAGGATTTTTCGGATTTTATGGAAGAGTACTACCATGACGATGTTGAGGAGCTCATGGGAGTGGAAGAAGAAAAATGATGAAGGACTTGTAACTGGTATGTACTCAGATATTTATTTTAATAATAATTCTAAGTGTGAATTAAATTGAAATCTTTGCATTTAAGATTTATGAATGTTAGTGTAGTTGGTAACCATAGAAATAGTACATTCCAGGACATGTGCTGATAAATGGACAACCTGCTTTTGTGCTGTTTGATACTGGTGCATCACATTCCTTTATAAGCCAGAAATTTGTACATGAACAAGAAATTAGTGTGGTTACTGTTAATGTAATTATAAAGTTAGAACTCCCACTGGGGGGAAAGTAACAACCCGAGATGTAAATAGCAGTGGTAGAATAAAAATCCAAGAGAAAAGAGTATCCTATAAGTCTTGTGATATTACTTTACAAGGTTCGATGTAATAGTGGGAATAGATTGGTTGTCTAAGAATAAAGCCATTATGGAGTGTAGGAAAAAATTGTCGTCTTAATGATGGATAACGATATTTCAAGGAAAAGCCGGTGGAAATAGGTTGAATATATCAGTGATGGAGATATGTGATGAACAATTTGAGACAAGAGTAAAGGAGGATGATTGGACATTTTGTTGGGTGGTTGCTGTGGACGCAGAGAAGGAAATACCCAAGGTAGCAGACATACAGGTAGTGAATGAGTTTCCAGATGTATTTTCGGAGGATTTACCAGGGTTAGCTCCACCCGAGAGTTGGATTTCAATGTAGAATTAGTTCTTGGAACTGAACCTATTTCGAAAGCCCCATATCGGATGTCACTCATAGAACTTCAGGAACTAAAGAAACAAATTCAGGAGCATTGGATAAAAAGTTTATTAGGGCCCAGTGTCTCACCGTGGGGAGCACCGGTATTATTTTTGAAAAAGAAGGATGGTATATGAGATTGTGTATAGGACTATCGGGAGTTAAATAAAGTTACCATTAAGAATAGGTATCCGTACCCCGCATTGATGATTTGTTTGATCAAAATCCAAGGTGCAACTGTGTTTTCTAGAATAGATTTGAAATCAGGATATCATCAGTTACGAGTTAAGCCGGAAGATGTGCATAAGACTGCATTTAGAACTCGATATGGACATTATGAATTTTTGGTGATGCCATTTGGGTTAACGAATGCTCCGGCTGTATTTATGGGCTTGATGAATCGTATATATCAACCATTATTTGATAAGTTTGTTGTGGTGTTTATTGTGATTTTCTTGATTTACTCAAAAACCAAGGAGGAGCATGCGGAACATTTACGATTGGCATTGCAGAAGTTGAGAGAGAATCAATTGTATGCCAGTTAAGTAAATGTGAGTTTTGGTTGGATAGGATTGCTTTTCTAGGTCATATTATATCTGGTGAAGGAATCTCTGTAGACCCTGATAAAGTGAAAGCAGTAATGGACTGGAAGCAAAACCCAAACCCCAGTGACTGAGATTAAGGGTTTTTCTGGGTATGGCTAGCTACTATCGACGGTTCATAAAGGATTTTTCCCAAAAACGCCAAACCATTGACTCGATTAACCCCGAAGGATGTAAAGTTTGAATGGAGTGAAGAGTGGGGAAATGAGTTTTCAGGAGTTGAAGAAACGACTGGTTACAGCACCAGTATTAACATTATCTGATCCCGGATAAACCTTATAATGTGTACAGTGATGCTTCACGAAATGGGTTAGGTTGTGTATTGATGCAGGATAGAAAAGGTTGTTGCATATGCATCAAGACAAATTGAGGCACATGAGAGGAATTACCCGACTCATGATTTAGAGTTTGCAGCTGTAGTGTTTGCCTTTAAAATTTGGAGACATTATCTTTATGGGCAACGGTGCGAGATGTACACGATCATAAGAGTCTAAATACTTCTATACTCAGAAGGAGTTGAATTTAAGGCAAAGAAGGTGGTTAGAACTGATTAAGGATTATGATTTTGATATAAATTATCACCCTGGAAAGGCAATTTGGTGGCAGATGCATTAAATCGAAAGAGTTATGAAATGTTGCTTTACTGTTAACACCTCAATATGAATTAGTGCATGAATTTTAAAGGATGCAATTGGGTTTGATTGGTTTTGAACCTAATAGCCAGTTAATGAACTGGGAATTGCAACCTACTTTATTAGAGGAATCAAGCAAAAGCAAAAGGAGGACAAGGGTCTGATGGAGATTTAAAAGAGAAATTAAGTAACGGACAGGACCTGACTTTAAGGTGGATGATAAAGGTCTAATAAAAATTTAGAGGAGGGAAAATGTGTATCACAAGATGCAGACTTAAAAAAGCAAATTTTGGATGAAGCACACATTTTCAGGTTATACTGTGCCCGGGAGGAAATAAAATGTACCAAGATCTAAAACTCATGTATTGGTGGATTGGGGTGAAGAGAGAAGTGGCACGTATGTATCGGAATGCCTTACATGCCAACAAGTCAAAGAGAACCCCCAAAGACCGGGTGGATTATTGCAACCTTTAGAAATACCGCGATGGAAATGGGATCATATTACCATGGATTTTTTAGTGCCTTACCAAGGACTCAAGTTGGATACGATTCTATTTGGGTAGTCGTGGATAGATTAACAAAGAGTGCACATTTCTTACCTTATCGGACTGGTGATTCAATGGAAAAGATGGCTAACTGTATGTCCGAGGGAAAAAATAAGGGCTACATGGTGTTCCTGAGAGATTGTTTCTGACCGAGATAGTCGGTTTGTATCCAAATTTGGGAAAGCTTACATAGAGCTTTGGGTACAAAAATTGCAGTTTGTGTATAGCCTATCACCCCCAAACAGAGGGCAGTTGAGCGTACGATTCAAACTTTAGAAGATATTTCTACGAGCTTGTGTGTTGGATTTTGGAGGTGATTGGGATAAATATTTTTCCGTTGATAGAATTTGCCTACAATAATTTGTTATCATGCAACGATACAGATGGCGCCGTATGAAGCACTATATGGGAGGAAATGCAGATCGCCATTGTATTGGGATCATGAAGAGTATGCCATGTTGGACCAAACATGATCATCAAACGAGTGAGAGGATTAAGATTGTACGACAACGGATGAAGGAAGTCAGGACCGTTATTTAAAAATTGGGCTGATTTGAAGAGAAGGGCCTTGGAATTTGAAATGGGTGATCATGTTTACAATTAAAATAAGCCCATTCAAAGGGGCTTAGACGGTTTTTGGGTTTAAAGGGGGAAAAATGAGCCCACGATACATTGGTCCATTTGAAGTGTTAGAGAAGGTTGGCAATTTTATCGTACCGAGTAGCTTTACTCCAAGTCTATCAGGCTATCATAATGTATTCCATGTATCCATATTAAGAAGATTTTATTAAGAACCCCAATGCAATTTGTGGAAATAGAGCAGTGGAGTTAACGAGGAATTTTCAAATGGGGAGACAACCCATAAAGATCTTGGATAGCCGGGTTAGAAGTTAAGAAACAGAGATATGGAGTACGTAAAGATTCAATGGAATGAAAGTCCAGACTTGGAGATGACTTGGGAACCAAAAGCTGCAATGATGGAGCAGTATCTATGGCTTTTCTGATTTCCAGGTTAGTAAAAGTTTTACAAGTTACGTATTTAGTCAAGTTAAGTGTAAATTAGTTTTACAGAAGTTTTGAGGACAAAACTTTTTTGAAGGGGGGTGGATTTTAAGCCCTAAAGCCAAGTCAAGTAACCGTAGGATTGAACTTAGAACCAAGGTTTAGGGCGATCGGGTTAAAAGGATCCGATCAAACCCAAATTAGAAACTATTGAGAGGAATATTAGTAAAAATGACCCTGTTAAACTTAAATTTAAGAAATAAGTAGTAAAATAGGAGACTATAAAATTTTCAAAATTTTAAGCATAATAACTGCTAATTACCCAAAAAAGCGAAAAGTGTCATGAAAAAAACTAAGAAATTATAGAGATAAATTATATGTGTACTAAAAAATTTTAGAATGACAAAATAATATTTAGGAATGTTCACGTGTACCCTACATGTATTTACGTGCAGATAAAAATACGTGTAATTGCTAAAAATAGACCGAAAAAATTTAAATAAATAATTAAAGAAAAATACAAAATAATTATAAAAAATCAGAAGGGAGGTCTGCAACTGGATCAGGTCGTGACTAAAAAAAAAAAAAAAAATTGGCCAAAAAAAATGTGCCAAACTAAAAACCTAAAATCAAGGAAATGAGCAAAAAATTTACATCAAATTTTTGACATTAATTACTATGTTTGTCTATAAATAAGGAAAAAATTCACAGAAGACATTTGGACAGTTTGTAATCTGAGAAAAATAGAAACACAAGAAAAATCGAGAGAATTCCCGAAATAAAAAAAAAAAAGAAAACTGGCAGATTAGCAGGTGAACTGGAACCACCACCCACTACCACCTGGGACCCAACCCCCACCACCACCCTACCCTAGGACCAGCGTCTGGACCGGCCCACGCCTTGGACCGGTTTTGGACGGCCAGAAATCCCTTTAACCGGTTAGTCATTTACTCATCCGATTTTTTATATAATTTTGTTAAAATTAGTTTTTTGCCAGAAAAATTTTGAAACTTGTTATTCTAAGGTTTTATTGTATGTAGATTTAGTGAAAAATATTGATTTTTGTTTAATTATGTTGAAAATATAGGATTCTTAAGAAATTGTTCAAAACCCGCATGATTAAACCGGAATTAAATATGCTTAGGGATGTTAGTTTGGGGCTCAAAATTTTTTTTGTAGAACTTCATATGATTTAGAACAGTGCTATGAAGCCTTTTTTAAAATTAATTTTCGAAAATTTTAAGTTAATTTTTAGCCCTTAAAATGATGGTAAAATTGGGTGATTTGGGATTAATTAGGTAATTAGAATGTTAATTACTGATTTGGATCTTGATTAGATGATTAAGGAAGTTAATCTCTACAGTGGAACCCTAATCCTAGCTTTTAGGTACTAATTATGGTTAATTAGGGAAATTAGGTAAAAGAATATGAGAAATTAGGAATATGTGAAAAAATAAATTACTAAATTTAAAAAAAAATAAAGTTATTTAGATAATATTATAATTGAAATCGAAAAATAATAAATCGGAATTAATATTTAATTTTAAGTAAATATCTTAAAATGTAAGATTTTTACACCTCGGGGAAAAAATCCGATATCCCAATTAGGGTTAGTGTTTTACCCAATAGTTAGAACACCAAAATTACGACCCAATAGGATATTTGAATACCCGAGCATAAGGTGATTTAATGTCACATTTGGGGTTCGAGCCTAATTTCGACCTAGGAATTAAAACTAGAATTAGTTTAGGAACCCAACCCCGAAATAAAATACAAAAGAATTATTAGTACGTTGTAGGTATACATGAGGAAAATGAGGGTTTCATTATAAATTAGAATAAGAATCCATAAAAAATAAGTACTAAAAGGACCTCTTTGCATTATAGGACACCCAAAAGAAACAAATCAGCTCGCAATTTGAGGATCGAGCGACCGAGCAAATTCAGGTAAGTTGGGTTATTATTATTGTAATAGAGTACTAGTTTTGTAGTACTCGGAGACTTAGGCTTGTATATGCTTGTGATTGTAAGTTAATTTGCGCATGTGTGATGTATCTGAATTCGTGATGGAATTTGTTTCTGTGATGATTTTGTTTACTGATTGAATTATTGTGGTCTTGTTTGAACACCCTAACCGGAATTTAATCTTAGTCGACCGTAATACCGAAACGTCATGCATTGCAACCCGTTAGGGGATCATAGGACTCTCCAACCAAATACCGACCCCTTCGAAAGGGATAGCGCAGGATTGCAAAATGGTCCCTTCTTCGTCCTCAGTTTGAACTAAGTGACAGGAGAGGAGGTCACGGCGGGGGTGAAGTCAATGGTTTTGAAGGTAGTCGTGGGAGGAGCGAGGGTTTTCCATTGCACAAGCCTGGGTTTGGTTGTGAGCTTGCATAACATGGAACTCCTCAACCGGATCGGAGGGGTGAAATTTCTTGATTTCACAACGGACCGGACTACGTTATGCGATGACACTTGATTGTTGCATTGCATTTAAAATAATTTTTTGATAATCCTATTTGTGCTTGTATGCATTCATGAGTTTTCCCAAATTTAATTACTGAGCTGTAGTTGCCATACCCCTATAGATCCTTTTGCAGGTTTGATTTGTAAAACTCTTCAAAATACCATGCCCCCCTACAATTATCCAGAGGTTAGTCTTTTGACGCCAGGGGTGTGAGGATCAAGTTATTTAGCTTAATGTGTAACCAGACTGACCTTGTAGTTAAAGGATGAAGATGTTAATTATTCTGTAAATTAGTAAACTGTAGTTATTATGTAAATCTTCCTGGGGAAACTCTGTGGGGCTTCTTATATGATTTATCTATGTTTAATAGTAATTTGAGTTACTCATTCATATTTGTAGTATAATCATTAAACGAACTGTTTACTTCAAAGCGAGTGGTCGTCGACGCCTTGTGGGAGATTATCTCTATGGTAGGAACTGTGAGGCCAGTTTCTATCATAGAGTGGTTTACACGGCGGGACTGTTGCGACTTCGCGGACTTCGGGGCGTAACACTAGTGCCTAGCTATGTCGATAAAGGGATTATCTGAGATGGTGGCTAGTTTATTAGTTTTCTGGGGGGTTTTTCCAAATTTTCACCCGATTTTCTTATATTTTTTGAAAATATTAAATTTAAATTCAAAAATTTTGAAAAAAAAAATTATTCTAAAATATATTTGTGCATACTATTTGAAAAAAAAAAAAGATTACAAAATTTTCCCAAATCTGAGCATTTCAAAGTTATTTAAAATAATCCTATTACTATTGTTTCAAAACCAAAAATTTTTCTAAACTTTCTTCTATTGCATTTGGGTTTGG
>JAMXBC010000480.1:0-21080 GCA_024138005.1 Lumnitzera racemosa | reverse complement strand
GGGCTTATGTTTTTTAAAGGGGCCAATCAACAGCTTCAGTTTGGGTTGCTTCTATATTTCCCCATGATGACCTTTAAACCAATGATGGGGGGCCAAAACTTTTTTTGGGCCCTACATGTTCTTTATGAAGATTTTAATGCGCTGAAAAAACTTACGATGAAAGGTTTTAAAAAGAAAAGGGTAATTTAACCCAAAAAAAGGGAAACAAATTTAAATATTTGTATCTTACTTATAAATTAAATTTTTTTCATTCATTTTGGGATAAAAAAAAATTTTTTAAAAATTTTTAAATTTTTGAAATTAAAATTTACCCTCTTAAAACCCATTTTAAAATTTTCGCGCCCAACTGTGTCATTTTAATACCCCTAAAAAAACTTTTTAAAATTTTTTTTCTTCCAAAAGTTTCAATTTCAAAATTTTTTTTAAGGGAAAATTTTTACTTTTATATTTTTTTCTTTTTCACCCCAAAAAGATTACTTTTTTAAAAAAATTTATACAAACTTTGAATTTTTAAATTCACTTTTTTTAATAAATAGAAAAATTTAAATGAAAAAACAAAACAAGGGTGAAACCTACAAAAGAAAAGAAAAAAAATTTTTTTTTTTTAAACTAACAATAATTAATCTTTTTTAAAATTTAAAGTTATTATTTTTTAGATTTGTTTAATTAACCAAAGGTTTAGGGGCTTGGTTAATTTTTTAACTTCTTTTCTTTGAAACCCTCAATAAAATTTTTAAATTTTTTTTTTTTGTTATTTTTTTTTATCCAAGAAAATATAGATTTTTTCTTTTTCCCATTAACATATATTATTTTGTTTAAAAAAAATTTTTAAAAATATAATACAAAATCCCTTTTGAATTTATATTTTTATGTACCTTAATTTAAAAATTTTTCATGATAATATTTTATAGAGAAATAAAAAATTTCGCCCTTAAGATTTTGGGGTACCCTATACTATAAGAATAAGCTCCCGAAAATTTTTTTTATTTGGAACCTATTTTTTAAAACCCTTTTCACCATATTTGGATTGAGGGAAGGAAAAAAAGGGGGAGGGAATTTTAATGGAAAAAAAAGTTCAATTCCCTTATTTTTGGGAAAAAGAGGGGGAAAAGGGAAAAAGAATGGATTTAGAAGAAATGTTTTTCCCATTTTTGCCCCCAAAAAGAAAATTTTCTCCATTTAGAGAGAATTAAAAGAGAAAAAGAAAAAAAAATTACAATTTAACCTTTTAAAAAAATACATATTTTTTAAAAAAATTAAAAGGGCTTTTAAGGTATTTTTAACAAAATAAAAAAAATTTTCTATCAAATTTTTTTCAATTTTTTTTCCCCCCATTATCCAAAAAAAGGAGCTTTTTTTTTTTTTCTAAATTTAAATTTTTTTTCCTTCCAATTCTTTTTTCCCCCTTTGGGAATTCCTTTTCCCTTCCTCACATAGTGTTTAAAACCCCTTTGGAACCCAAACCCAAACCCAGTAAAGGGTATGATAAAACCCAGTACAATAAATTAACCGAAATTCTATTTAAAAAATAAAATTAAAAGGTTGCTAATTTATTTATATTTTTTTTTTTTTTCACTCCTTTTCCCCATAATTAAAAATTTTTTATTTTTATCTATATCTACCTGAAATTTGACATTTTTGGAAAATTTTAAAGCCCTTTTTTTTTTATTTAAAATTTTAAAAAATTTCATAAGAATGGGATTGGAAAAAAAAAAAAAAAGTTAAAAAAATTGGGAAAATTTTGTGGGGTTTTTGGAGAAGAGGTTTTTTAAAAAAAAATTTTATATATTAGAAAAAAAGGGTTGATTTTTTTTATAAATGGGAAAAAAAAGAGCTAAACAGTAAATAAAACTAAACTTTAGGGAATTTTTTAATAATTTGTATTTTTAAATTTTTCCAAATTTGGGCCAAAGATTTAGATTTCATAAGGGCCCTTGCAACTAGACCCAAGAAAATGAGCGTGACTTAAAGCCCCTTAAACTACAACAACCCGGTTTCCATTTTTCCCCTAAGGGGGAAAGTAGGACCAACATAGGACTATGGTCCATGCGGTTTAAAAATGCCCAAACCAATTTTTTTTTCCAAAATAAAGAAGGTTTCTTCCAAAATCTCATATTTTGGGAAATTTATTGGGCCCATATAAAAATAAAATAATGCCTACATATTAAAAAATATATAATCGATTAAATTTTAAAATTTTTTTCATTGAGGTTTTTAAAATTTCTTATTATATCATTACCGAATAAAAAATAATGGGCAAATACCCCTTTTTTACAACAAAAAAAAATTTGTTGAAAATTAACATGCTTTTTAAAAATTTACAAGAAAAAATAATAAAGAAAGAATAAAAGTCATTCAAAATTAATAATAACATTATTTACTCACTTAAATTTAAAAAAAATTTTACAAGTACTTGTAAAACTTTTATTGAATAACCATTAGTCCTCTTATTGCTCTATAGTATGTTTAAATTAAATATTATTCCCTTCTCTTTTATTAAAATTAAAAAAATTGAAGTGGGAAATTTGAAGGGAAGCAAAAAAGCTCAACAATTAGACAAAGGGAGATAACAATTCTTTAATATTCTATTGTTAAAAATACATTGCTATAAAACTTCCCTTAAAAAACAAGTATGAAAAATTTTATTTCAATCATTTTTCTACACTTTAAGATCCATTTGTATTATTATGTAATTTTTATTAACATCCTTAATTTTTAACAACGACTCTATCTACCCAATCATCATATTTTCCTACCTGTTTTAAATTTTAACACATTAATCCTTTCCAAGTATAAAATATTTAAATTAGTCCTACACTAAGCTAATTGGTACAGACATTCATTATAAGTTGGGGTACGAAAACATACTCATACAAAGAAACTAAAAACTCCCTCAAAGTGATAGAAAAGAATTTAATAAGTTTTTTTTCAAAAAAATTTTTCATAAATTTTAAATTTAAAAATCCCCGCTTTTACCAAAGAAAAAAACAAAAACATTATAAAAAACCTCATCTTTTTTTCCCTTTTATCTCTTAAACCCCATTTTCTCACCCACCCAAATAAATTTATTTCTTTTGTAAAGGGTTTTTCAAAAAGGAAAAAGGGATATAATAACACCATAAAAAAATATACAATTTTTTTGCAATATAAATGTTAAGAAATTAAAAATTTTTAATAATATATTAAAAAAACATTGTGGGTGTATGGACTAACATGATGATCATGTATGAGCATGCATTTTACCTACACACCTTAGAAAAATTAATGGTTACCATAAAGATGGTTGGGAGAAAAGGGGGTGGGAAAAAGGGACCCACCATAAACCAAAAAACCTTAACTATAATGGAGCTATTCAGCATCAACCCCAATATTTTTGATGAGAGGCAAAGCATTTCTTTAATTTTAAAATTTGTTTTTATCTTAAAAAATTCCTTATCCAGCAATAGCGAGTTTCTCTTTAAATTTTTCCCCCCTTGAAATAAGAAACTTAAACTTAAAAATTTGGGTATTGATGTTTTTTGTTGGGTCAGTTTTAAAAATCGATGGGTAAAAGAGTCCCTTCATCAAAGGGTCCCTTCATTCTTCTTTTGGATTTAAAACCCAGTGAAAACCTCTTATTAAATGGCCTTCTTGAAAGAGGTTAAAATAATAAGTTAATCAACAAACCCTACTTTAAAAACACCAACAAATCTCATTTTTACACCCAATCTAATTAACTTCTCAGTCCAAACACTCTTGCTTAAAGAGTCAAACCCAAATTATTTTTTAACTTTAAAACCGAAAATCTATTTGGTCTTTAATTTTTCCCCTTGAGAAAGTACTTTGTACAAGTTGGGATTGTTTAAAACATCTAAAAATCTTTTTAAATCTTTGGGACTGCCCCACATATTGCATTTTAAACTACACACTCCAAGCAGCTTAATAACTAATATTTATTTTTTATAGTTTATAAAATAAACCTAGCATCAATGCTGTAAAATATTGACTTAATTTTTCCCCCAAAATAAAATTTTTTTGCACTATCCCAAATTCATAGTCCCATTGGGTTGCTACACAAGGAATTCTTAAATAAACCTACTTTAACAAAAAAAGCTTTTTTAAATAGAGCAAATTCACCTATCCTTTTTGATCCTTTTATTATTTACCACGTTGAGTTGGTTTTCACTTTTTTTTTCTCATTTTTTGGGGGCCAAAAAAACTTGGGTTTTTATCTGCCAGTTGGCTTAAAACTTCTTTACAGGGAAACCTTTTTTCCCGTTTTAAAAGGGTTTTAAAATATGAATTGCAAAAATCAAATCATGGTTTTGATTTGCTGCTTGTTGAACTATAAATCAGGCTATGAAATCTTTAAATTTTTTGAAGTATTGTTTTCCTTTTAAAAAAAAGGGAAAATGACAGGGCCCCTTTGGGTAGGGATCTCACTTGGTCACTAACCCAACATTTAAATAATAAAGAAGAAAGGGGAAAAGAAAAAAATTAAATTTAAATTACCGGTTTATTTTTTTTTTTTATATATGGGCCCCCCGAAAAAAACCCACCTCATATAAAAGAATTCACTTTGTTTAACCATCAAAAAAAGCAAAAAAAGAGCTAAAAACAAAAATTAAGTTTACTTTTTATATATAAAATATAATTTAATAATTTTGGACCTAACAACATGATCATGTGCATACAAACCAAAAAGTCATAAATTTTCATGTTATGACCAAAGCAATTCTGTGGGTATTAACTCTTTTATCTTTTCCCTAAAATTTCGGAGGAACATTCATGAGAAAGAAGATAACTTTAAAACTCCGATTAAAAAATGGTACCTAGTAGCATCAAAAAAGGGAAAAATTAAATCAAGAAGGGGAGGTGTTTTTTTTCAACATCAAAAAGGGAACTTTCCCTTTTAAAGAAGAAATCTTTATTGGGTTTTCCTTTTTTTCCCTTTTCTTTTCAACAAAGAAAATAATGAAGAATAAAGGGTTATCTCTTTTAAAAAAGGGAAAAATGGGTTTTTATGCTTTTAATTGCTACTTTCATTTGTTATCCCAAATTTTTTTAGGCCCCTTTTAACACTACTTGGGCTTACTCATTGCTTCATTATCTCCTAATCATATCCCTTATATGCCACCTATGTCCCCCTCCCTTTTAAAGTTTTCAACTAACAAGATTTCCTGCCCATATAAAATACCACTATTGCCAAAACGAATTCCAAAATACCTAAAACATAAAAATTTAAAAGACTTTTGAATGGGAAAAAGAAAGGGTAAATACATAACATCTAAGGCTTTTGTAAATGTGTTTTATGCTTTTTTAAAACGTATCCCTAATGTTGGTAAAGTGTAAAAAAAGTGTACCTTTATAGAAAAAAAAGAAAAGGGGGAAGGGGCTTGTGTTTTTTTTACCTTTATACATTAGTGATGTGTGTGTTTAGTGTAAGTTTTTTTTATCCCAAACAAAACCCAAATTTTAAAAGCATTGGGTTAAAAAGTTTGAATCGATTTTCGTCTCAAAGTCCCCCTTTGTTTTTTTTTTTAAGCCCGACCTATTTTCCAATGGGGAAACATTCTTTTTTTAATTAACAAAAATGTCTAACTTTTTTTTTTCTTTTACCCATTGAAGGGAAAAATTTTTTTTTTGTATTTTTTTTAAAACCCAATTTTTTATTTTACAATTAATTCCTTGGGTAATTTTTCTTGGTATAAATTTTTAAACTTTAGAAATATCTTAAATTTTTAAAGGGAAATTAATTAAAGGGCAGATTTATTGGGTGCTAAAATTATTTTTTTGGGGGACTTAATTTTCAAGTGGTATACCTGGTAAAAGATTAAATTGTTTTGCCATTAAATATCGTATGTTAAAAGCAAACCTCTTATGAATAATTAAATTTCTAATTTAATTTTCATTATTATCGTGTTCTTATTTTTAATTTTTTAAAATTTCTATTTTAAGGACCCAATGGGGTTGGTAGGCTAAGTTTTTTTTTGCAATGTAAATACGTGCTTATCTTAAATTTGAATCAAATTGCTATTCCCATCTTTTTTTTGGGCCTTTGGTTAGTAAATCCCCTTACTTAATAACATTGTATTTAAAATTCACATTATATTAAAATTAATTTTAAATAATTAAACTTTTTTAAAAAATTTTTTCCTTAGTATCAAAAGGTGTGTTTTAGTTTTTTTTCTAAGCACCAAGAAAAGAAATCTCCTTTTTTTTGGGGCTTCTTTTTCTATTTTTTTTCGGGGGTTTTGGCTTTAAGCCCCTCCCCTTTATTTTTGGTATTCAATTCTATAATTAAGTTTTCCCTTTTATTTTACTTTTGAAAGATGATAAATAATCATATAACAAAGCTTTGGATTGTCCTTTTAAACCGGGGAAACCTTTAATGTAGACTTATTTTTGCCCTTTTCCAACTCCTAAGCTATAATTGTTATTAATTTAAAACCAACTTTTCTATTAAAGGAAGTTAGGATTAAAAGGGGAAAAGGAATTTTTTATAAAGTTTGTTGTTGAAAACGAATTAAATTATCAGAAAATAAAAAAAAAATTAAAAAACCAGGTCATTAAATAAAAAGTGAAAAAAATTATCATAATTTTTAAAAGGTAGAAAAATACTAATATGCAGAAAAAGAGAAGCTCAAAAATAAAAAAAATTTTAAAAAAAAACATTTCTTAAGAGAGGTGAACTAAAGTTATTTTAAACCCTTTATTTATTAATTAAAATATATAATGATTTAATTTTAATGCTACAATTGAAAATCTTTAAGGTTTTAAATTTTTATTAAACTATTTTAAATTTTTCCCCTAGGAAAACTAAAAAATGAGTTCAGACTAAAATTTGGCTGTTCCCCCAAATTTTTTGGGTATTGAAGTATTGGGGCTTTTTAAACTTTAAAAATTAAAGATAAAAACCCTCAATTCCCCAAAACCTTACAATAAAAATCTTAAAATTTAACAGTTTCATTAAAAGATTTCAACTTCTTTAAAATAAATAAAAGGGTTTTCCAAATTGAAAAAAAAGCAATTCAATAAAATCAAACTTTGAAAAAGCCCCTTAAAAACCCCCTTCCCCCTTAAAATTTTTTTAAACAAAGTTTAAACAAAGATTGTTGTACTTAAACCTTTTTTAAGAAAATGCTAAAATATTAGACTTATTAATTGATTTTTAGAAAATTTTTGGCAAAACCAATTGTAGTAACATCAAAAGGATTTATTAATACTTCCCTATAGGTCCTTATTTAGTTATAAAATTTTAAAATTCTAAAGAAATTGTTTCCCCTTTTGGGAATGGGGAAAAAAATTTATCTTCCCAAAATTTAAATAAATGGAGGGTTGTAATATAATGCCTTAATGTTAAATTTTATATAGATAAAAGGAAAAAAACTTTAAAAAATTTTAAAAAGGGATAGAGTTTGAGGAGATTGATGCAAGAGATGGAAATTTTGAAATGAAAAAAGTAAGGAAATTTGTGAAAAGGGTGCTCTTTTAAAAACCCAATTGGGGTTTTTATGATGAAGTTTTTGGAAGTGTTCAGCGTTATTGGATTCAAAAAAAAACAAAACCCTCTTAAATGGTGATCCAAACGTGGAGTCGTTTTTATTGGAAGTAATTCAAAAGAAAAAAAGCAATAATGCATGCAAGTTGTGTGAAGTTGATAAGATAACTATACATTGATTAAATGCATGAAAATAAGCCCCAAAAAGTAAGAATTCGAAAAATTATTCGTGGAAAGTTTCTAAAGGGCCCCCTTAAATTAAAGAAAATTTGTTCAAACCCCCAAAATGACTATGCTCAGTGATAGTTGTTTTACTGGGTAAGGTTAGTAATTCGTCTTTTTCTCAATTTTATTTGTGATTTACCATGAGATAAATAAACTATATTCTCCCCTCGGCTTAGAGGTTAGTTGGGCCCATGATGTCTCCTTGATTTGCTTTTAGATTGGCATACATGCGCTTGCTTTGACCCGATGAAAGGAATACCCCTTCCCCCTTTTGGGCCAAGGAAGTCCCAAACCCCTGCATTATACCCCAAATGTGCCCCTTTTTGTTTGAAGGAATTGTTTTTAGTATGTTGCATTGCTTGCTTAGTGTCATTTTGTTAAACGTCTTTGCCCCCGGTTCTTATTTAGGTTTTCCTCATTTGTTCGACGAAACATTAACTGGTACCTTTTATTGATTTACCAATACCTGAAAGCCTCTTTCCTTTTCCTTACCTTATTAAGATGAGACTGCTGGGGGGGGTAAGTGTTTTATAAGGCCCTTTGAATTGGTCCTAAGCCCCTCCCCATGTAAGGGTGTAGCTCGAAAAACCGTCCCCTTGCCTAACCCCCAAAAACAGGATGTCCAACTATAGGAGATCTTAATGGTAGAAGACTAGGTAAGGGTTGAAAGATTAAGCCAATAACTCTCTTAATATGCGGAATTTTGAAACCCCAAAATTTCCCATTTAACATTGAAATGGTTTACCATAACTCAGCTCAAATGTAACCCCACTTTTTAAAAATTTTAAAAGACATACTCAACATAACCACTTGATATTTTAGTCTTGAGTTTTTAAAATTGCTTTAAAAGTATTTAATCTTTAAATATTGATTAATTTAAAGTATCGAGTGTTGTAGAATAACACCCGTGCCCCCTCATGTGTCTTATTGAAACTCATTATATTGAACCCTTCTCCCAAAATCATCCCAGAAAAAAATTCAAGATGACACTAAGATATAGTAGAAATTTATATTTAGTGTTACTTATGTAAATTTTTTATTGAGTTTATTTAGATTATTTAAAATTTTTTAATTGAATTCTAATTTGGGGGAAATAATTTAAAATACTGGGTTTTTTCCTTTTTTGGGTCATTTTGAAAAAAATAAAAAATTATTTATTTAGTATTATTAAGGGACAAATCACATATTTAATATAAAAAATTTTAAATTTTGTTTAAATAAAAATTTCCCAAAAGAGTTGGATGGAAAAATTCTAAACAAGGGAATTAAAGTTGTAGTTTTTTAATTCCCCCTTTTATCTAAAATAAAATGACCCTAAATAATTATATTCAATAAAATCTAATTATTCATTAAATTGGTTTTTGGGTGATGGGTTTTCAAAAAGGTGATGATACTGTGATGTAGATGATTATGTAATTAAAGGAAAAAAACTTTACTTACAAAGGGATGATCAGGAGATAAAATAGAAATGAGGGGTAAGCAATTTGACGAGGTTTTTTTACTATGGTGATGGTGGAGGAACCGATGTATTAAATCTTAATAGTGAAGAAAGGGGGAATGTTTTGATGTTTTAAATGTTTGATTTTAAGGTAGGATTAGTAAAAAAAATGGTGTTAGTGAAAATTTTTTTTCTCTCTTCTTTTTTTTTTTTTTTTTGGGGGCCCCTTCCCTGAGGAAGGAAAAATGGGATTTATAGGAATGCCCTTGACCCCTCCCTGGTTTAAAGTGATTAAAAGTTAAGATTAAACTTTTTTAATAGTTAAATGGCTTTTTCAGATTTAGGTTAATAAAGACTTTATTTTTTGTGAAAAGGGAAACAAAAAAAAAATTTTTAGGTGTGTCCCAAAAGACCCCTTTTAATTTATATAAATTTTTTGATCATTTTAAATTTTTTTAGGCTTAGGTTTCACCTTTAATAAAAGGCAATATTATTTTGATAATTTATTTAAAGGACAAAATTTAGTTCAACCCCCCTTTCGGGTATTTTTGTTTTGTGGTGTAGTTTACATTGTGTGGTTACTATGTGTTGGTTGCTTGCTTTTCCTTTTGGAATTTAATTTTTAGGGGAGGTCGCATTGATGGGATAGTTGTCTTGCGGCGCTAAATTGACTTAATAAATATGGTAAGACTGGTTGCTTCGATGTTAACTTTGATTTTATGTTATCATTGATGCACTTTTCTTGGTTATTGGATTGGATTCTTTATGGGCGTACTTGGAAATTTTCAAAATTCTTTGGGTTTATGGGTTTGGATCTTTTATGAGCCCTTTTGAAGAGGTATTATAAAAGGTAGTTTATACATGTTTATATAATATTTATCTTTATTATGGGATGTTATTTTACCCGTTTCCCTTCATTTTTTGGGGGAGTTTTTTTTCCCCTTTTTTTTTATGGGGGAGCAATTTCGTTTTTGTTAATTTGTTTGTAAAAACAATTCTAAAAGGAATCCCTTTTAGTAAGATATTGAATAATCATCTTATGAATGTTAGTATTTAAGTGGAAATTTTTGCAAAAATATTTTAAAAAAAATCAAAAATTATTAATTACTATATTAAGCTTTATTTACCCAAAAAAGTAAAGAGTTTAATGTTGCAAATTTTTAGCTTTTTAAAATTTGTATCTAACCCATTGAAATTTTAAAGATTTGGAATCATTTTGAAGTGGTTTTCAAAGACCTTAGATTTTGGGATTGATTCGTTCTTTTTTATTTTTCATTTATTGAGTAATCCCTTTTGTGTTATTTTAAAGAAATCCCGAAAATTGTTTTGAATGTAATCTTTAGTTTAACTTTTGGAAGATTTAAATTTCATTGTAAAGGGTTTTGTGAAGAAAATTGGGTTGTATTTATGTGCTTTGGATTTTTTTTTAGATTTTTTAAAGCCCAATTTCTTTTAATCAAGAAAAAGCAGGGAACAGTAATTTTTTGGATCTTGAGCAGTCATGCATTTCCGTTTTGGAGGGGGAAAATTAACAAAAGTTTATATAAAAAAAAATGTTATATATTACTTTTTAAGTATTAATTATCAATTTTGATATTTTTAATTTAAAAAAATTAATATATATAATAATTTTATTGGAAGGATCAACTATAAAAATATATTTTGAGTTTACCCCTTTTCGTACTGTTTTTTTTTTTAATTTCTTTTTAAAATTATACTTGAGTTCTTTTTTTTCATTTGGCTATTTGCTATTATTGTTTTCAATAATAATAAAATTTTTTTGCTTTTTTTACTTTATAATAGACCTGTTTATTTTTTTTTTTCCACTCATGTAAAAAATTGAATCAAAGTTTTATTAACCCTACCAAATTTTTTAAAATACAACATTTTTTTTCTTTAATTTTTTTCTAACTTTCTTTTTAAATAAAAGCAAGTTGGGGTTATTGTTTGGAAATAATAATAATATAATAATAGCATAAGAGACTTAGTGAAAAGAAAAAAAACTAAGTCTAATTGTAAAGGAAATAATAATATAGATTTAAAAACGAAACAACCCAAAAAATGTTTGTTATATGAGTGAGAAAAATGTAACATAGCTTTTCAAATTGAAAATAAAGGAAAAAAACTTAGATTATGAATTAAAAAAACCGAAAAAAAAATTGGAAAGCAAAAAAACTTGAAAGCTTAAATTATACATTAAAAAAAAGAAATTAGAATAAAAGAAGCAAAAAAACCCCGGTATTTTCTTTTTTTTTGTGTTGATTAGAAACTATAATTTAACAACAAAAAATTTTTGATACAAAAAAAAAAATTTTTATATAGTAATAGTAAAAATAAAAATAAAAATAAAAATATAATAATAATAAAAATAATGTTATACTAGTAAAAATTAATAAAGAGTGTATTTACATAGGGCCCCCAAGGGTGAAAATTTGATGGAAATATTTAAATTTTGATTAAATTTTTTAAATGAAAAAGACGGTATAATATAATGCAGAAAAAAAAAAGATAGATAGCCATATCAATTAGTGTTGTATAAATTAGAATTGCATATAAAAATATAAAAAAAAAAGAATTCGATAATAATGAAAAAAAAGTTAGAAAAAATCAATGTATTCAAAAAAATGTGATTAGAAAGCAAATCCTAACGAATATGTAAATAAAAAATTGGGAAAAAAATTTAAAAGGGGTTTGTCACATGGTAAACAAACATTGACAAACTTAATAGTAACGCAAAATATTACAAATTTTTAGGACTAAAAAAGATTCTGCTTCTTTCCCCCCTTTCATTTCAAAAAATCCCTAAAGAAATTTTTTTTTAATGAAAAAGTACAATATAATCAGAAAAAAAAAGATATACCAACTTTTCAATTAAAAATAGTTTTAAATCAAAATTGATATAAAAAACGAAAAAAAATTCCTAATAGTAAAAGAAAATTTAAAAATTTGACTTTTGTGTAATTTAAAAGTTTTTACAATTTGACATAGGTTGGAAGAAAAAAAGGAATTGGAGTATCGATTCAAATATTAACAAAGTTTTTTAAATTTTTTGTTTTTTGGAAAAACTACACTAAACACAATCATATGTATAAAAGGGAAAAAAAAAAAGCCCTTGCCCCCCCTTTTTTTTTTCTATAAATGTAAAAAATACCTTTCAACATCTGAGGATCGTTTTAAAAAGCATAAATCACATACAAGCCAAGAGTTATGAAGTAGTTCTTCCCCTTCAAAAGCTTCATTTTTTTGTTTGTAGGTTATGAAACGATTGCAAAAGTGGTTTATATAGATATCTTGTGGGAGAAATTTAGAAAAGTGACATAGATGGCTAAAGGGGTGTTAGGAGATAAGAAAAGAATGAGAGCCCAAGTAGTGTTAGAAGGCTCAAAAATTGTATAACAAATGCAGTAGCAATTAAGCATAAAACCCCTTTATTTTTTATTAGGAGAGTAAAAGCTATTTTCTTTTTCTTTGTTTGATAAAGAGAAGAATAAAGAGAACCAAAAAAAGATTTATATTAAAGAAAAAATACTCTTTGATGTTGAAAAGAACACCCCCTTTCCCTTTTTGTATTTTTGTTGCCATTTGATGTATAGGTACCCTTAATTAAAAGGAGATTTAAATTCATTTCTTTTCATGAAAGTTCTAAGTAATTTGGAAGATAAAGAGTTAATATCCAAAAAATTTTATTTGTCATAAAATGCAAAATTGACATTAGGCTTTGTATGACATGTCATGTTTTTAGGCTCCAATTATTAATTATATATTTATTTTTTTAAAGTCACTTCATTTTTTTCTTTAGCTCTTTTTTAGTTTAATGTGGGTTATCAAGTGATTTTTTTTATGAGGGGTGGTTTTGCGATATTAAAAAAAAAAAAATTTCGGTAATTTAAATTAATTCTATTATCCTTATTTCATTATAAATGTTGGTTAGGACCCAAAGGAGACTCCTCCCAAGTGCCATGTCTTTCCCTTATTTTTTATATGAAGCAAATTCAATAAATTGAAAATCTGCCTAAATTTATATTTAAAACAAAGCAGAAATAACCCATGATTTTTATGCAATTCATATTGAAGCTTTATACAAAAAAGTGATCCGTATGAAGTTTGAAGCAATGGCTGATAAAAACAAAGTTTTTTGGCAAAACATGAGAAAAAAAAAAGTAAACCCAACTCAAGTGGTAAATAATATAGGGATAAATGGATGGTAAATTTAGCTTCTAAAGAAGCTTATTTTTTAAAAGTGGTTTTTTACAAATTCCTTTCCCGTGTGCCCCCCCAATGGGACCTTTGAATTGACTAGTCCCAAGAATTGTATATTGGGGAAAAAAAATTAAATTTAATATTTTACGCTTGATGCTAGGTTTATATTTGATACTAACAAAATAAAAAATTAGTTATATAAGCATGCTTGGTAGTGTGTAGTTTACAAAGCAATATGTAGCGTGCCTAAGTATTTGAAGATTTTTAGATGCTTAAAAAAACTCCAAATTCGTACAAAGTACTTTCTCAAGGGGAAAATTAAAGACCAAATATGATTTTCGGCTTTAGTCTATAATAATTTTTGGGGGTTTATCTTTAAGCAAGAGTGATGGTGAGAAATTAAATTCAAGTATTGGGTGTCAAAAGAGATTTGTTGGGTACTTTAAAATAGGGATTGTTAGATTAACTTATTCATTTTAAACCTCTTTTTAGAGGGCCATTTCATAAAGAGGTTTTCACTAGGGTTAAATCCCAAAAGAAGAATGAAGGGATCCATTTATGAAGGGACTCTATTTGCCCTCGATTGTTAAATGATCCCAAAAAATTAAAAACAATAGCCCAAATTTATAAAATTTAAGTTCTTAATTTTAAGAGGGGGAAAATTAAAAGAACTCAGCATTGGGATAAGGAATTTTTAAAAATCAAACAAAAATTTAATTAGAAAAAGCTTTTTCCCCTCTCAAGAATTTTTGGGGGGTTGAGCTTGAATAGCTCCAAAAATAGTTAAAAATGTTTGGCTTTTTGGCGGTGCCCCTTTTTCCCACCATTATCTCTAACCATCTTTATGGGAACCCATCTCATTTTTTTAAAGGGGTGTAGCGTAAAAATGCATGTCATACATGTCTCTGTTGATCCATAACCCACAAAGTTTTTAATATATTATTAAAATTTTAATTTTCTTAACATTTATATTGCATAAAAATTGATATTTTTTTTTTGGTGTTATTTTATCCCTTTTTCCTTTTTTAAAAATTTACAAATGAAATAATTTATTGGGATGGATGAGAATATAGGGTTCAAGAGAAAAAAGGGAATAAAGATGAGGTTTCTATAATGTTTGTTTTTTCCCTTTGGTAAAAGCGGGATTTGTAAATTTTAAAAAAAGATGAAATTTTCTTGAAAAAAATACTTATTCAATTCTTTCTATCACTTTTGGGGGTTATTTGTATTCTTTGTATGAGTATAGTTTTTGTACCCAACTTATAATGAATGTCTGTACCCAATTAGCTTAGTGTAGGACTAATTTAAATATTTGTAACTTGGAAAAGGGTTAAAAGTGTTAAAGTTTAAGCAGGAGCGAATAGATGATTGGGTAGATAGAGTCGTTGTAAAATTAAGGTGTTAATAAAAATTACATAATAATACAAATAGGATCTTAAAGTGATAGAAAAAATGATTGAGTAATAATTTTTCATTTGTTTTTTAAGGGGAAGTATTTATAGCAATGTATTTGAAAAATAAAATTTTAAAAGAATTTTTATCCCCATTTGTCAAATTTGTTGAGTTTTCTTTTGCTTCCATTCAAATTTCCCTATTCAATTTTTAAAATTTTTAATTAAAGAGAGAGATTTTTTATTTAATTTAAACTACTAGTAGAGCAAAAAAGGAGTAATGGTAATTACAATAAATTTTATACAAGTACTTGAAAAATTTTTTTAATAAGGAGAAAATAATGTTATTATTACTTGAATGTTTTTATTCTTTTTGATTATTTTTTTTTGTAATTGTAATGCTGTTAATTTTTAACAAATTTTTTTTTTTTTTAAAAGGAGTGTTAGCATTTTTGTGATTTTTTATGTTTAAAATAAGAAATTTTACCCCTCAATGAAAAAAATTAATTTAAGATTATAATTTTTTATATGCTAGGATTATGTATTTTTTTAGGCAAAATATGAAAATATGAGTGTTGAAGAAATTTTTATTTTGGAAAAAGAATTGGGTTGCATTGTAACCAGCATGGAAAGCCATAAAATATGTTGGTCCTATTTCCCCCTTGAGGAATGGAACCTGATGTTGTAGCAAAAGTGGTTTAAGTCACGTCAGTTGTTGGGTCTAGATGAAATGGCCTTAGAAACTAAAAATCTTTGCCCGACTTGCAAATTAAAAATTTATTTTTAAAAATCCCAAAGTTTAGTATATACTTGTGTTAAATAAAAACCAAATAATTTTTTCATTATATAAAATAATTTTTAAATCTTAAAAGGCAAGATTGATTTTTTTTTTTATATTTCCCAACCACCTTTTATTGTATTTATTAATTAAATACAGGTTTATTTTTAAATGTATCTGAGATTGATAAAAAAATTTTAAACTTTATAGAAAAGAATAAAAAAAAAATTAAATTGAAAGACCTATAACCTATAAAAAAGTTAGGGTTTTTTCGGGAAATTTACAACCCCCCAACCTTCCCCTTTCGAAAGGGAAAACACAAAATTAGAAAGGGTTTTTTATTCAAAGGAAGGAAGAAAAGAAGGAAAAGTAAAGGAATAGAAAATTGGGAAGCTTTTTTTTAAAAGGGGAAATTAGAAAAAATTGAAATAATTTTTATTTGTAATAATTAAAGTATTAAAATATTTTTGTCTAGATAAAAAAAATTCATTACCATTTCTTTACTAAGGGAAAATTTTTTTGGATAATTGTTTTTTTAATATTTTTCCCCTTTTCCTATTCCAAGGGATTGAAATTTCCTTTTAAAATTTTCCTTCCTTTTAATTCCTTGAATGCAAAATTGTTAAATTTAAATAAAATATAAAACTGGGGATTTTAATTTAAGAAAAAAAGGAGTTTTTCTTTAAATTTCCCATAAATTAGTATGGTACAAGATTAAAAGAATTTAAAATTTTTTTAAATTTGTTAAACTTTTTTATTTAAATTTAAAAAAAAAAATCAAAATTTTTGGTAAAAAAAAAAATTAAAAAATTATTTATACAAATTGGTTTAAAATTAAAGGGCTTTATTAATTAATCAAATATACTAAAACCTATAATTTTAAAATTTGAGACAATTTGTAAATAAAAACCCCCTTTCAATTTTTTCTGTTACCGTTTTTTCCCCTTATTATTACTAGGGGTTAAAAGGTGAAAAATTCTGAAAATTTAAACCTTTTATAGAAATTATTCGGTTTAAAATTGTATGAATAAAAAGGAAAAATTAAACATGATAAAAATAAAATGCAATTTATTAAAATTAAATGAACTGAGGGTCATAAAAATTTAAATTTTAGGTTATTCTTATTCAAATATGAAAACCATTTTTTATCAATATTTAGCCAATTTTCTAAAATACTAATTTCCAATTGTTTTCCCTTCCTTTCTTTCTTTAACCTTACCTTTAAGGCCTTTTTCGGTAATCATCACGATTAAACTTTTTGAACTGGCCTTAACCCATATGGCCTTCGGTTTTAGTAAGAATTAAAGAAACAACAAGGGTTTAATTTGGGATTATACCATGAGAAAGGGACTTTGGAAGAGGGAAATTGAGAAAAATTTTTGCTCGTTAAGGAAATCCCTTTAACCCGCTAACCAAAAGGGTTTGGCCCTAGAGGGTGGGGTGTCAATTTTTAAATGTTGCAACTGTTAAAAAAAAACCCCCCAAGGGTTCCAACCTATAAAATTTTAAAGATCCATGGCTCCTAGAAACCTAACCCTTGTTAAAGGTGGGCCCTAAAGACAACAATGATTTCAAAATTCTGAATTTGGGTTAATAAAACCTGACCATATCCATAAAACATAACAAACAGAAAGTGTTGTTCTGAAAAAAGATTTAAATCCCATTTAATCTTTCAACCTTCCACCACTTTTTGGTATTAAACAAATTTAAATTTAATTCCACCTCCCAAGGCTTAAAAACCCAAATGTAACAATTTGATTAATGCCAGCCCCAACTTATTTTTTTTTTAAGGGCAAAAAAAAGAATTTTTTTGGGAAAAATTGGGCTTCCAAAAATTTCATTCAAAGGGGGGAATAGGCTTGATGAAGGGTTTGTTTATCCCCCAAATTGTTTTTAAATTCCTACCGCCCTTTTCAGGACTTGAGAGGGAGAACAGGTAACCCGCAATTTTAATTTGGTGGGGAAAGGGTGGGGGAATTAAATTTTGGTTTTTTAAAAATGTTTTTAAAAATTTTTTTTTTTAAAAATTTGCGGGGGGGACCTGAGAATTTTTTTTTCTAGGGCCCTTTCTTTTTTAGGACTTTATTTTAGGTCATAAAATAGAGGTTGGATAAAAAAACCTTTTTTGAATTTTTAATTGGGGGGTTGCATCCCCTTAAAAAATTTTTCAACTTCCCAAAAGATTTAAGCGGTACCCCTTTCCTTTACCTTCAAAGAGGACCATTGGTGTGGGCAAACCTTCCCCTTTTAAAAGGGGGGCAAACAGAAACACAAAGAGGGGTTTTTGGGAATAATTTTAACTTAGGGTTAAAAAACCGCAACATTACCATTTAAGGTGGGGACCAAATCGGGAAAGTTTGTTTCTAAAAATTTTTAACACTCCCAAACCCCTAGGTATCCACCATATAAATATTTACTAATCAAGGATGAATTCCAAATCCCAATTAAAGGGAAAAATGTGCCCAACTTTAATTTTCCCTATTTAGGTTGGCTATTAATAAGGCTTAGGGAAAAATTTCAGCATTGGGTCTCAAAATGGGCTTAGTCAAAAATCATATGGAAAAATTTTTTGCTAAGGTGAAAATTGGGGATGAAATTGGTTTTTAAATTCCAACATGTCCTTTTCATGACGTATGTTTTTTCAAAGGAATTGCCCCGGGAAAGGGTAACCCATAGGTCTAAAGGATAAAAATAGGTAAATTTGGGGTTCTGGGTTTCCCAATTTTTTTTCAGGAAAATTTTTGTTCAAATAATGGAGGGATCCCAATAACCTGATGGGGTTTTGTTTCTGATTTTTTCTGCTCATTATAACTTTTTTTGGGAAGGTATCATGAAATAATCCTTACCAAAATTCCTTTTTAATGAGGTACTATAGATAGCAAATTGTTTTGGAATTGGAGCCAAGGGATTCTGAGGGATGAGGAAAGATTACTTGGCTTAACTTTTCAAGTCCTTTAATGGGGTGGCTTCTATTTCCTGGAATAGAAATATAACCGAGAAAAATTTTATGGCTTGTTATGATCTCTGGCAAATTGGAAGGCATTAAGGCCTCATATTGAATCTGTTGGTTTGGACCTAAAAAGGGGGAAACAATATGTCTTTATGTGGCCTAACCAAGAGGCCCAATTACCCGGGGAAATATCCTTAAATGGAAAATTTAAACAAGTTTAACCCCCTTGGTTCCCTTTAAATGCTCCCCAAAAACCCACTAACACTGTCCCTTAAGCCTTGGTAGTTGGGTACTATGTAATTCTGCTCCGAACTTTATCATGGGGGGGCAAATTGGTTTGGGGTAGGAATGTAAAAAAAGGGGATTAAAAGCCATTGAGTTAATTGAAGTAGGCTGAAATAAACATGCAAGATGAAAACAATTTACAAAAAATCTTGATGTTTTAAAAAAATTTACATAATGGAAGGTATTACAACCCATCTTTCTTTATTAAAAACCCTGGTTTTATCCTATTAAAAAAGGGTTTTCCCCTTTGGGAATTGGGCTTGGAGGGACAAATGTGGAAATCTTGTTTTGTGAAGGCTAATCTAGGGAGTTTAAAAAATTTGGTTTTCAAGAAAAGAGAAAAACAGAATTTAAGTTTAGAAGCAAACTGTAAGTTTAAAGTGTAGTGAGTTGGTAATAGGGAAAAGGGAAGATGGGTCATATTTTGATTGGTTATATTTTTAGGGGGGGCCCTTTACGTTAAAAAAAAATAAACTGGGTTTTTTTAAAACCCCCTAAAAAAACCTTTATTAATTCAGTCATGCTTCTTTCTTCAAAGCTTTTAAAGGTTAAGTGTGGGTGTTGCTCTTGAATTGTTGTGTAATTTAGGCATTTTATTTAATATTGTTTAAATTTGTTAAAAAGGATAAGTGACTAAAAAGGTTAAAAATTTTAAAGGGAATAGACAAATTATTTTTCCCACGGGAAGTTTAAATTTTTTTTAAAATTATTTTTAATTTTTTTTTTCTACTTAAAAAATATGTCAAAATGGATTTGTTTCAGAGTAATTTGGGCCCCTTTTTCATCAGATTTTGCTATTTTTTTTGGGAAAAAAACGTTTTGTTGTTTGTTGTTTTGAGTCTTGTTTAGTTTCCGCATTTGTATTTTTGTTTAAAATTTTCCCAAAAAAACGCTTTACATTGTTAGCTTGTGAGTTATTTTGGTAAACGTTCCCAGCATTCAGCCAAAAAGATGTTTGGTTGTGGCTGTGACTTCTTATTTTTAAACAGTCATTTTTTTTCCCAAGGAACTGTAATGACATATTTTTTTCCCCCCCTTAATGCTCACAAAAAGATTGAGTTTCAAGATCAGTTTTTCTCATTTAAAGGCGACCAAATGATGCAGGGAAATTTACTTGTGAAAATATGATTGGCTGGTTCATTGGTTGTACTTGAGTGGTTGATATCTTTCTTCAAAGTTCCCTGCTGATAAATAAATTATTGTAGGGGATGCGCACAGGCTGAAAAACTTTTTAGATTGGGGGGGGGAGAGGGAGCCGGGTTTTCTTCAACCTTTTCCTTTTCTTTAAATAGGACAAGATCAAATTTCCCCTTTTATCACAAGGTTGCACAGAACGGGGAAATATCTGTTAGATTCCTTCCCTTTACGTATAGGAAGTTTTTAATATTAGTTAAAAACACATTAAATACTAGCATGCACTTGTCTTGTCCCGAAATGTTTTCCCCTGTACTGAAACTTGAGGTGAGTTAATTAAAATTTTCCCCCTAGCCCAATTTTGTCGTTACGGGAAGATGAGGTATGGAAAGTCAGGAAAATGTTGATCCCTGGTAGAGGTTCAATGCCTTGGATGTTGCGAGTGGAACCCAAGAAACATAATGGAGTTTTTTATGAATGCTATTCCCTGCATGAGTGGCGTTCTTGGTGGTTCCTGGAAAAGGGCTATTCCTAGCCAAAAGAACGGGTTTGCAGATGGAGTTTTAATTAAAAGAAATGGGCCCTTTTTTCAAACCTAAAATGTTGTTCGAAGTGCTTGGTCCCGATGTGTTTCCTTTATGGTTTTTTTTTGTGGAAAAAAAAGGAAGGATGGGTCTTTTCTGAAGAGGGGGGGATATGGCTTAGTGGTGAGATTTTAAGACAAGCCTCTTTTTCCCTTTAAAATTGTCGTGGACGGTCCTATGTGTAAAGTATTTTCCCTTTTTTTGGCAGTGAAAATTTGAATCCAATTGTTTTCATTTTAATTGTTGCAGATTTTTGATAAATACCCAAGTCTAGGTGATGGTATTGTTGAGGCTGATAGCGCAATTTTTGGGGGCCCCCTTCGTAATGATTTATCAGGCGATGCATCATTCAAAGTTCTTAGAGTTATGTGTGGCTAGGAAATCTTTGACTGTATCCTAATCCATGAACGAATTTCTGATAAAATTTGAAAATTTGCATGCAAATAGGTTTTTAATGTGTACTAATATAATGCAGGAAATTTATGTAACCTTTTTGCTGATTTCAAACATAAAAAATGTAATTAAGAACTAAAAAATAAATGCCTTATGTTAATATCCATTGGTTCAAGTTGGATCCGTTTAATGTAGGTAGATCCATAATTTTCCCTTTTTTTT
>JAMXBC010000048.1:0-58298 GCA_024138005.1 Lumnitzera racemosa | reverse complement strand
CATGTTTGGCCCGGGGGGCCCTTGGAGGGTGGATAGTCCTATTTTTGGACTCCCCCTTTTTGGATTAAAAACTTTTTTCTGGGGCAAAGGTAATAGTCGAGTTTTGCTTAGTGGGGTGGTCCCCCTAGGACCCTCAGGGGGTTTAAAGCGGAGGTGCCCTGTACGGGTAAGTACGGGGGATAATCAAAAGGTAGGGGGAGTAATTCTACCCCAAATTCCTAATTCTAGCTCTTTTGGATGGGGTTGCTTGCATTCATCACGCCTGCATTCAAAATTTTTGTATGTGGATAGCTTGCTTCCCATGTATAACGACCAAAAGTATTGTTGTCGTGATAGGTCGCCTGTACCGTATAAAGGTCTATTATAACCCCCCTTGCTGATCATAGGCCTTTCATACGTCACACAAGGCTCCTTCCACTCTACATTACCACTGGGCCCCATAAAAAAAGTAATATGGGGCCAATTTAACAAAATTTTTACTTTTTATGTTAAAAATTAACTAATTGTAGGGGTTTTTTCATGAGAACCACCCCAAAAAACAATTTTTACAAACGAATGAAATTTCATAAGGGGAACTCCCAAAAAAATCTAAGTTATGTTTAAATATATATAAAGTATCAAAATTAATCTAAAATTTCTATTAAAAATTTGCCCCTTTCGCTCTCTGATCGTCCCCCCCCCGTCTCTACCGAGACTTACCCGGGCATCCCCGGGCCCCGGATTGACAAAGAGGTTCTCCTCCCACCAAAAAAAATCTATGGGGGAGAAAAGTTCCCCTTAGTGAGAAAAATTCCCCTCATCAGTCCCCACACGACAAAAATTTATTAGATGAAAAATTTCTATAAATTTGCTTTAAAAAAACAGTATGCCATAAAACGCGGCGTGACCTAGGAATTGAAATCCCGGACTCAAAATTTTCGCCCTGAAGCGGGGTTTTTGGAGAAAAATTAAACCCCCCCCCAAAACCCAAAAATTTCCGGGTTCTAGCCCTTTTGGGGTTTTATTTATTTGCACTATGTGCTATCCAAAAAAAACTCTACATTTTTTCATATCTATATATTTTTCCCCCCAAAATAACTGAACCCTTTTAAAAAATTTCCCAAAAAGGTCTAGCGGTTGGTCCCCCCGCATTTCCAAAAAACACACGCCCTAAGCAGAACCCACGGGACTCGGCCCTCGCCGGGTTGGCTCTCCTAGGTTTTAAAAAAAAAAAACCCATGGGCTTAAGACAGAGACTAAATTATAGGGAGGGCCCTAGTAGTCCCCAATTTCCTGCGGGGAACTCGTATTCTGTGGGGCCCTTCCCCATTTTTCCTGCGTGAAGCGGGCACCCGGGGTGTTATCCGTTTGCAAAAATGGGGAATGCATGATTCTTTTTGAGTTTTTTAATTCATAAAAAGTGATTAATTTAAATTTTCAGGGTGATAAAAAAAATTTTTCATTCCTTTACAATTCACAAGTATATATTCATGCAAACAATTTCCCAATTATTTTTATTTAATTAAAAGTCATCACACCACCCCTTTAATTTTCCCTTACACATGCTTTCCCATATCCACAGCATCCAAATTTATAAATATAAGATTAGGTGCATCTACTTTACAAGCAAAAATCAAGTAAAAAAGTCATGGGGGGAATTTATTAAACTCTGCCATGGGGTTTCAATCAAAGTAGTCGGAGGAATTTGTCTCAAAAACTTTGCCCCCCTGGTCTTAAAATAATTTTTAAAAGGAATTGAAGCAAAACTTGAAACTATGTAAATTTTTTTTTAATTTTATTTTTTGGGGTTATTTCCCGGGAAAATTTTTTCCGGGTTTTTTCCCCCTTTAAAGTTCAATCGCGTATAACTTTTGTTTTAAATCCGTTTTTTAATGATTTATAGTCAATCTTCATCGTTTTCGGGTATTTTAATGGGGTAAAGGTTAGATTTCAAATGAGGTAGGGAAATTTCTGTCCATGGGTCAAAAACAGTAGGTTCCTCATGTTTTGGGGTTTTTTTTGGGCCTTTTTTGGAAATGGGCTTTTGATAGTTTGAGGAATCTTTGGGCTTTGTCTTTAGATTTTACCCAAAAGTTTAAAAATTACCCCTTGAGATCAGTTTTAAAATTTTGTTTAATTTCAAAGGCAAAACCAAACCCTTTTTGGGCCCTTTAGGAGTTTTAAGTTATAAAGGGGCTTTTTTTTTGGTTAAAACAAAGGTTAAGCCCTTTGGGGGGGCCCTTATGGGGCCTTAGGGGGATTTATTTTTGGGCTTCAAAAAATTCTTTTGGGTTTCTTTAAGTTGCGGGTCAGATTTTTTTTGGAAGGCCCATCTTAGGTTCTAAGTTTGTTTTGAGAGTTTTGGGCCGGGTTTTTTGAGTTTTGGCTTTGTTTTGCAAATTTCCATACTTGTTTTGGGTTTAAATTCCTTTCCCTTTTTTCTTTCCTTTTACCCATTTTTTTTTTTTGGGCCCTCATTTACCCATGTTCCAAAATCGGGTTCTGTTGGCCCAAAGGGGGGTCCTTACTTGGTTTTTCAACTTGTTTTTTCTTTTCCCCAAAGTGTAGGTGATAGATTATGCACTTAACTCCCTTTTGGGTTTAAATCTTAACTTAAGTTCCCTTCCTTTCAAATGATTTTTTAAAAACTCTTGCCCCAACAAAAGAAAAAAAAGTTTCTTATATTTCAAAAAAAAACCTCCATATCATAGCTCATGCCATAAAAGGGTTTGATTTTTTATAAAAATTTCATGTGTTTGGTTTTTTCCTTTAAACTTAAGTCTGTTTTGAGCATGTTTAACTAAATGGAAAAAAAATTTCAACAAAAAAATTTTTTTATGGAACCTTCACGCCCAAAGCATGTTACCCTTCATCAAAGTTCTCATTTAAAGATTTCCTTAGTTTATAATTTCCATTCAAAGCTTTTAAACAAATGTCCATACAAAACCCAACTTTACATGTCATATTTCAACTTATGTAATGGTTTTGGTTTTTGTTTTTTAAAAACAAAATTTTTGTGCTTTAAAATCAAACCTTACTCTTTATCTTCAAGAAACCCAAGTCTTCAAACATAAATATTAATCCAAAAGCCCCAAGAATGACTTATCACCCTTTTAACGCAAATTTTTGGGGGTTTGTGCACAAGGTTCTCTTAACCCTTTAAATTTGTTTCCCTCCTTTTTCCCTTAAAACCTTTTTAAAACCCCGAATTTTTTTGGTTTTTGGGAAAGGGGGGTTTATGAAAGATTCTAATGGTCTTAGATGATTTTTAAAAAGATGAAAAAAAAATGGCACATGAACAAAAAAAAAAAAATGCCTTTGGTTGAAGCTTAAAAAATGGAAAAAAAAGGGGTTTTTGTGGGGAAAAGGGTTTTTTCCCCTTTTTATGTTGTTTTAAAAGAGAAAAAGGGATGAAGTGAAATGGATTAAAATTTGAGAAAAAAAAGGGGGGAGGATTTGCAGCCGGTTGGAAAAAGAGAGAGGAGTGTTTAAATCCCTTGAAAGTTTTGTCTTAAAGTTTTAAAAAAAGTCAACAATTGAACTTTTGATGATTTTAAAGCTTTTAAGGGGAGAATTTAAATGTTTTAAGAGGAAGTGATTGTTGGGGAATGAAAAAAGCATGGCCCCCCTTTCCCCCCTTTTTAGTTTCTGCCAGGGGAAGTTTTTTTAAGGGCCCATGGTGTGGTCTTGTCACCTTTATTAAAGAAAAAGCTCATGTTTTTTTTTTCCTTGGGAAAAATTTTTGTCCATATGTAGTATAAGGAAGGGGAAAAGGAAAAATTTTCTTATCATAGATTTTGAAAAGTTATAATTTGATAAATGTTTTCCAATTTTCCAATTGAAAATTTTATCTAAGGGTTTGGTTGATCTACTTTTTTAAAGGTGTAAGGCTTATGCATAAGATAAGGGCTTAGCCTTATAAAAAATTTTTTTAGGATTTTCATCTTACTTTTTTTGTGATTTTGATTTGATTTTTGTAGAATTTGAAATTTTAAAAATTTAAATTTAAAAATTTTTTCCCAAACAAAATTATCGTTTTAAATATTTAGGGGGAAAAAATTCCCTTTAAAAGGGGTTTAAGGTTTAGGTTTTTAAAGTGGGCTTTAGAGCTCGCAGTTTTTAAAGCTCGGGTTTTATCGCCAATTAGTTTTTAAATTGCCCAATTGGCTTTTGAATTTTTAAAATTTTTAAATTTGTTCCTAAATTTAAAACTTAATTTTTTGGTTTGTTGATCTTTAGGAAGTTCGGGGGGTTTAATCCTAAAAAGTCTTAGGCCTATTTTAAAAGGGTGGGGGTTTACACCCTTTCCCCCCCTTAAATAAGTTTTGTCCTCAAAACTTAAAAAACCTACCTGGGACTTCAAAAAATTGAGGGTTCTTTCGCTTTATTCCTCCGGGTTCCCCAAGTGGGCCTCTTCCTTTTCATGGTTTCCCCAAAAGTAACTTGACATACCTTTTTTCCCTTGTTCCTCAATTTTTGAACCTTGCTATCAGTGTTTGGGAACTGGGTTTTCCCTCTTAAGTCGATTTCCTTTAAGTTGTATCGGCTCCGTTCGTTTTACATTATCAGGGTCGGGTACATATACCTTAGCACGGGACACGGGGAAACACATTATGTTTCCCAAACCCAAGTTTGGTGGTAATGCTAAGCGGTACGCGGGGTTTCCCTATCGTCAAGGATTTTAAAAGGGTCCAATGATCTGGGGCTTAATTTCCCTTGATTTTCTCACTCGATGGATGCCCCTTGATCGGATTACCTTCAAAAACACATGTTCTCCTACACCGAACCCCAAATTTCTTCTTTTTTAAGTTCCCCAAAACTCTTTTGTCTATTTGGGTTTCTTTCATTCGTTTTTTTATGAAGCTCCCTTTTTCAGTGTTCTTGCCCCCAAGTCGGCCCTAATGCTGCCTTTTCTTGTCATCCCAAAAAATTTTGGGGGACCCCGGGCATCCCCTTCCTTACAATGCTTAAATGGTGGCATTGGATAGCGAATGGTAACTATTGTTATATGCAAACCCCCACTAGGGGGAAAGTGAAAATCCCAATTTCCCTTTAAATTTTCCATAACACAGGCCGAAGATGTCTTCAAATTTTGGGAATTGTTCTCTCGGGATTTGCCCATCTATTTGGGGGTGTTTAAGCCGAAATGAATTTTTAAGGGTTGCCCCCAAACCCACTTTTTGTAAATTTCCCCAAAAATTTTTAAGACAAAAACCCTTGGATTCTTGGGGAAAAAACTTTTCCCAGGGGCACTCCTTGCAAACTTTACATCTCCCTTAGTATTTTGGGACAACTTTTCTAGGGAAATAAGTCATGTTGACTGGAGAAAGTTTTGCTGATTTTGTGAGTCGTTTTTCCCAACTATCCCCTTTTTACGCTTCATACTTGCTCCCGTTTGGGCAATCCACAAAACAAAATCCATAGTGTTTTGGGTTTCCTTTTCCCATTCGGGGAATGGACAATGGTTGAAAACAACCCTCCTGGTCTTTGATGCTCAGCCTTTTTTTCTTTTAAGTGTCACTTTTGGAGCAAAAAAATTCTACTTTCCTGTTTCTTTTCCACCCCAAAAAAAATTCTTCTTGAGATCCGGGTTTAATTTTGGGTTTTCTCCAGGGGGGACATTTATACCCGGGAATGTGAGTTTCCCCCAAAAATTTCCCTTTTTTTAGCCAAGATTATCAGGTATACACAACTTTCCCTTCTTTTTTTGAATCATTCCACCTTTCATCTTGATTTAAGTCTGTTCCCTTTCCCCATTATCTTTTGCTCCCTTCCCTGCTGTAGAGCAGGATCCTCTTGTTGTGTTTGGGGCTCTTTTTTGTTTTTTTTGGGCTAAAGAGCAAAAATTTGGGACAATTCGGTTTTCTGCCACTTTGCCAACAAATTCAAAAATTTACCTTTTTCAAAACTTTTTAATTTTTTCCCCCTTTGTTCAGTAAGCGGGGAAAAAATTCAGTGATTCTTTCGCCCTTAAAGAATTTGCTACGGGCTTTCACTCCCCCGGGGGAGGGTTAGTAGTTGATGTTGGGGTCATAATCCTTTATCAATTTAAAACCACCGTCGTTGTTCATTTTTAACCCCTTTTTTTGAGTGAAAAAAATTTTTTTTAGGCTTTTGTGGTCGGTGAAAATTTCACATTTAAAAACCCCATAAAAAGTAATGCCCCCTTAACTTTAGTGAAAAGACTTTTAGTTTCCCAAATTTCCCGGTTGTGTGGGTTTAATTCTGTTCTTTGGTGGTCGTAATTCCCGTAAAGGGCTTTAACCCAATCACTTTTCCTTTTTCCCTTCAGTAGCCCCCAAAAACCATTTTAGAAAATCCTAACCCCCAAAAAAAAGGTTCTTCATTATTGGGTAAGCCCAAAAAACTGGCGTTTGGAAATTAAAGGGTTTTTTAATTTTGGGGAAGTTTCCCTTCTCTTTTTTTTCATTCCATAAAAAAATTTTCTCTTCTTTTGGTTATTTTGAGTAAGTGGTTAGCAATTTTTGAAAAACCCCTTCCCAAAAATTTTTCCGATAATACCCAGCCAAACCAAGAAAATTTCGCACCTTTTTAATAGTTTCAGGTCTTTTCCAATCAGTGATAGCCTTATCTTTTCTGAGTCCATCTTTATCCCCTTCTCTCGAAAAAAACATCCCCCAAAAAAAGTTTTTTATCCCCCTCACCCAAAAAATCACACTTGGAAAATTTTGGGGCGTATAGCTTGTGTTCTCTTTTAAGGTTTGCAACCCCCAACCCTCAAGTGTTCTTGATTTTGTTCGGGGGTTTGGACGAATATACAAAGATGTCGTAAATTGAACACAATTACGTTTTTGGGCCAGATATGCTCTAACACTCTGTTCTTTCAAATCCTAAATTTAATGCTGGGCATTAGTCAATCCAAATGGCATCACTAAAAACTCATAGTGTCCATCCTTGTCCAAAATGTTTGTTTAGGCACATCCTCGGGTTTGATCCTCAATTGGGGAAAACCCAAATTTTTGGATAAAATTGGGAAAAAAACACACTTTTTCCCCTTGTAATTGATCAAAACAGATGTCGTTACGGGGAAAAGGGGATTTTTTGTTCTTCAAGTGACTAGGTTAAAACCCCCTTTTAGTCGTTTACAGAGTCGGGAGAGAACTATCCTTTTTTTTTTGAAAAAAAAGGACAGGGGGTCCCAAGGCGAGACATTGGTCAAAATGTACCCTTGGTCCAAAACCCCTTTAAAGTTCCCTTTTTAGTTCTTTTAACTCTTTTGGAGATCCTGTTGGACCCTTTAAAAAAATCGGTTGGGTCCACCCAATTTAAATCAATGGCGAAATCAATCTCTCTCTTAGGTGGAAAACCCCCCGGGGTAGTCTTCTGGGAACACTGGGGAAATCGTTCACTATTTGGGATATCATCTTTTCCTTTAAAACTTTTCTTTTTTTAAACCCTCAATTGATTTAAACCCAATTTTTTTTTTCCATCATTAACTCGAAGAGCTTATTTTCATTTTTCCCCACACCTTTAGATCTGCTTAAAATTTTTTACCTTAGACCCTTTTAAGTCTCTAAAGTACACTTTCTTTTTCTTGAAATTTCAATTGTAGCTCCACATGACGTCATCCAGTTCTTTTCCCCAAAATCTTTTATACTTGCCCAGATCAAGAACGTAAGATCTGTCATACTTTTGTAGCCTTGTAGTTAAATGAGCTTTTTCACCTTTTCCCTTTTTGTAGTAAAAAACACTTCCTGTAGGAGTCGTTTTATGAAATTGTTCGATGACGGTTACAGGAAATTTTAATTCTTTGTACCGTTTTAGGGGAAATGAATGAATGGGGGTCGCTCCGGTGCAAAAAAGGTGATTTTAAAATTTGCCCCTTTTTTGTAACTTTCCCTAAATCAAATTTTTAAGGGTTTGGGTTTTTTTTCCCCCCCCCCAATAAGGTATAATTTTTGGGCTCAAAAAAATTTTTGGTTTCAAAGGGTTAAAAATATTTTAGTTTTTTCCTACTAAAATGTATTTTATCACCCGGGACTCAACTTTAAAAAAAAAAAGTTCCGGGTAACTTACCTTTAATTAACTCTGTTTTCTCAGCATCTTCCCCCTTTTCATATTTATTTTGTTTCCTCCTGGGGCCCTTCCTAAATTTTTCCCATCCCCCTTTCCCCAAGTTTTTGGGGCCCCCGGGGCCCTTCACAGCCCCAGGTTTACCCATTTCCCCCAAAAAACCTCCCTTTTCCCGGGGGGCGGTCCTGCGGTCTGCTTAGTGGCATTCTGACGTGAGGACATTTTTTTTAGAAAAAATGCCCTTTTTTGTTTACAGATGAAAAAATTTGTGGTATTCCTTTGGGACAAGTTGCTCCCCGGGGTTTTCCCCTCTCCCCCCCCCCCCCCAAAAATAACACTTGTTTTGAAGTTGAGAAACATTCACGTGGTTAGTGGTTCCCTTACACTTCCAACATATCCCCTTTTCCTTTCCCTTTTTCTTCTGGTTTCCATTTTTTGGGGGTCTTAGGTTTTCCTCCCCTTAGAATTGAGTTCCTGGCCCTTTTGAAGGGGCTTTTGCCAAAAACATTAACTTTTGGTTTTTAAAAATTTCTTCCCCTTGTTTTTTGGGGTTTTCCCCGTATTTGGCCTTTTAACTGCTTCATTAAAGGCCCTTGGGGTTTAAAAACCCCAAAACCCTTTCCCTTTTTAATGGGGTTTTCCCCCCAAAAAAATTTGTTTCTTCATCCAATCACTGTCATGTTTTTAGGTGGAGAAAATTTGGGGAGTAAGCGAGTGAAATCCGCTTAATATACTAAGTGGGCGGTTTCCTTTTTGTTCCCAAAAACTCATCATATACTTTACCCGAAAGGGCTCTCGGGAAAATATTTGCCTCAAAATTCCTCTCGAAAATCCCCCCATTTTTAATGGGTTGGGTTTTTTTTTCCCTCTTTTGGGTTTTCCCCACCAAGTCCTCGCTTCAGTGGGAAAGAAAGAAAAGTGCCATAAGTCATTCTCAAGTGATGGGCACCTCAAAAGCAAAAAAGATTCTCAACTTGCATCACCCAATTCCTCAGCCCCATGGGGCCCGGGCTTTTTTTCCCCATCAAAAAAATCTTTTGCATTTCAGAAATTCGGGGCAATGGGTTTTCCTCGGTGGTCGGGGCCCTCTGTTTTAAAATTGGGTAGGGTCTCTTACAAACCCCTACCGGTGGTGGTGGAGGCGGTGGTGGTGCTGTGAAAAATGGCCCCCAAATATCCATAGGTGGGGGGCCAAAAGGATTGGGGATTTCTCCTGGGGTGCGGGTGGCGGAGGGGTTTGGTTCCTCTCCAGAAAGGCCCTTAAACAAAGCTTTTTTTTGCTTGTATAGCCAGTAAGATCTCTTCAGCCCTATCAACGGGCTTATTTTTTTTGGGGTTTTTGCTGGGTTGGCGCTTTTCTCTCTGGGAGGTCTTTCCCCCCGGGCGCCAGGTTCGTAAAAAGGGGGGGGTTTTTTGGAGTTAGGTTCAACTTAATTAAATTTCTGAATCCATTCAATAAATAAATTTTTTTATCACTTGAAACCATTATCTTTTTGATTAAAATTCATCCATTAAAAAGAAAAACTTCTTTTAAATTGTATCCCCGAGAAAAGTTTCAATTTAAATAAACACACTTAAGAAGTCTTTCATTAATTCCCCCAAACATAAAAAAGTCTAGATATAGTTCCCCCGAAGTTATACATGTTTCCTCCCAATTATTTGGAATTTAAAATTTTTAAAACCATAATTTAAAAAGTACCAAAAACAAATAAGACAACTTCACTAAAACAATAACATAACCCCATAATAATAATTTTGGGAAAAACCAAGGGGGTTTCAAGTCATCCTTGACTAATCATGCCTCGTAGAAGGCTCGGTTATCATCATCTAACCCCCTGCTTGTCGAACCCCCTTTGGGAAACGGGGTTGATTTTCCCTTTTCTTTTGGGGCCCGGAGTGATAACCTTGGGCGGTAAGTCACCTGGTACGGCTCATGGGGAAATAGAATTTCCCCTGGCTTGGTTGAGTGGTATACTACTGGGTACTCTTTTTAAAAAAAGAGGCTTTTGTTTAGTCCTTTTTAAAACTCAGGGGCATCGGGATGGATATAAACGGGGTGTCTTCCCTTACATAGGAAAGAAAACATTGGCAGGGGCTACTGGGGGGAGATTTTCCCCATTTTGTTTCATCCTTTTGGGAAACCACTTGAAGGTGATCAGTCTTAGGTCACGCACAAAGGGCATCCCCAGGGCCCTTGGGTTAAACCCCAAGTTGGAAGCTTGGGGCAGTATCCTTGGGCCATCTTGCCCCAAGAAATTATCTCTGCCTCAATACCAGCCCCTTCTTCCCTTTCCAAAATGTGGGGTTAAAATCTTATCGGTCAAAAAGGCCCACGGTCTCGATTATGTTGTCCCGTAGCTTTGCTCTCTAATAAGGACTTAGTCCTGCCTCCGGGAGGTCCATACATTTTTAGTTTTACATGGTTTTACTAGGGCTTTTCTTCGCATAGGCCCCGAAGCCTTCGTCGTTTATCAATAAGGGTTTCTCCTTCTTTCATCATTAAAAAACACGAGGGTTTCCCAAAGAATCCTATTTGCATTTTTCCTGATAAACCCTTTCGGTTTGTTAAAGGGTTATACATTCTTTTTGGAAAGTTTTATCGCTTGTTTGATATGTTTAAAAAAAACCTAAAACCCCGGGTTTTACCCCACTTTTTGCCACTTGGGAGGGGAAATTCCCAGCGGGTTTGGGGCCAGTTTTAAAATTTCTTTAACTTTTAAATTTAAAAACCCAATGCTTTTATACCACTTTTAAAACCCATTAAAGACCCCAAAAGTAAACGTTGTCTGATAGGTCGCCGTTTTACGTATTTTAAAAAACTATTTTCAACCCCCCCTTTCTGTCATAGGGCCCTTTTTTACGACACACAAGGGGTCCCTTTCCCCCCTAAGTTACCCCCTAAGGGGCCCCTAGAAAAAAATATTTGGCAATTTAACTAAAAATTTCTTCTATGTTATAAAAAAAACTATTGGTTTTGGGTCATGAGAAACCCCAAAAAAAACAATATTACAAACGAAAGCAAATTTATAACAAAGAAAAAATGAAAAAAAAAAAAAAATAAAAAAAAAAAAAACTTAAAAATTATGCATAAATATATATAAAGTATTAAATATCTATAATCTATTACCAAAAAGTCCTCTTCGCTCTTGACGCTCCAAACCGTTTTTACCCCGGGCTTAAAAAGGGCATGCCTCGGCCCCGGAAATTTACGAAAAGGTTCTCCTGCACCAAAAGAAAAACTATAGGGGAGTGCTTAGGGGGTTTGTGAGATAAATCCCTCATCGGTTTCCACACGATAGAAATTTTTTTAGAGCACAAACATATGAAAAGCAAAAAAAAATTAGTTTTGCCCCTTTCAACGCCTGCGTGACTAGGAAATGCATTGAAATCGAATTTCGCCCCTGAAGTGGGGGGGTTTTTAATAATTAACCGACCCCAAAAAAATCCGGGGGTTTTAGACCTTGGGTTTTATTTTTATTTTCACTAACGTGTTTTTCCAAAAAAAAAACCTACATATTTTAATATATATATACTTCCTTCACCAAAATCAAAATTTTCCTTTAAAAATCCCAATCTAGCGGTGTGGGGGGCCCCCCCCAGTCCCCCAAACCAAGCCCCAGAGAAACCCCCAAGACTCGGCCCTCGCCGACGGTTGGGGTCTCCTAGCGCCTTTGTAAGCCCATCGGTTAAGGGCAGAGACTCAATTATATGATGGGAAAAGCTAGTGCCCCAAACCCGCAGGAAAAATGTTTTTCCTGTGAGTCCCTTCCCCTCTTTGCGTGAAAACGGCAGCCCGGGGTTATCCGTAGGGAAAAGGGGAATGCATGATTCATTTTTTTTTTCTTAATCATAAAAGTGATTTAAATTTATTTTCGGGTGATCAACCAATTTCAAATTTCCCTACAATTAAAAAGTTATATTCATGCAAACAATTCCCAAATTTTTTTTTAAAATTTAAATTTAAAAAGTCATCCCCACTATCCAAATTTCATACAATTGGATTTCCCCTATCCCACAAACATCCAAATTTATAATATAAGTTTAAAGGGGCATTTCTTTACAAGCACAATCAAGTTTAAAAAGGGCATCGGGAATTTAAATCACTCTGCCCTGTGGTTCCCAAACAAAAATTGTCCGGAGGGAAGTCGTCTCCCATAAAAGTGTCCCCGGGCATTGAAATAATTTTTTTTAAAGGGAAATTTAAGCAAACTTAAGAAATATGTAAATTTTTCTTTAAAATTTATATTCTTAGTATTCTCCCGGGAATTTTTTCCCGGGTTTTTTCCTAAAGTTCAATCGCCTATAAAATTTTTCGTTTTAAATTCGATTTTTATGATCTTTTAGTCATTTTTCATCGTTTTCGAGTGTACTTTAAAGTGGGAAGGTTTTGGGTTTTCGAAATGGGTATGAAATTTTTGTCCCCTGGGGCAGAACAGTAGGTTTCCCCATTTTGTTGGAAATGTTTTTGGGCCCCTTTTTTGGTAAAAAGGGCTTTTTATTGCTTGAGGAATCTTTGGGGTTGGGGCTTTAGATTTTATCCTAAGCTTAAAAAAACTCCTTGAGACATATTTTTCAACTTTGATTTATATTCCCAAGGTAAAAAAACCCCTTCTTGGGCCCTTTAGTGAGCTTAAGTTATCAAATGGGGGTTGGTTTTTTTTTTTTAAACTAAAAGGGTTTATGATTTGGTGGGCTTATTTGGGGGGTTAGGTAAAATTTATTTTTAGGCTTCAAAGCAGCCCTTTTTTGGTTCCCCTTGGTGCTGATCAGATTTTTTATTGAAGGCCCAAACCTAGATTTTAGGCTTGGGTTTTTTGGGGGTTTTAAACTCGGTTTTGAGTTTTTGGCTTTATAGTCTACTATACTTTCTTTAGTTATTCTTTTCACTTTTTTCTTTTACTTTTTTCATATTTTTAGGCCTTATTTTCCCATGTTCCCGAAATTTTTCATGTTGGGTTTTTGAGGGCCTCACTTGGGTTTTTTAACTTTTTTCATAAATTTTCCCTTTAAATGTAGGTGAAGATTCTGCATTAATACTTTTTTTATAAATCTTAAATTAGTTCCCTTCCATCAAAAGTTTCCCTTTAAAATCTTTCCCCCATAAAGGGAAAAAAAAGATCTTATATTTTATAAAACCTCCAAAACATAGCTCATGCCCATACAAGGTTTTATTTTTTTCTTTAAAATTATGTGATGGATTTTTCCTTTAAATTAAGTCTTTGTTTTGAGCATGGTTTTAAATAAATGGAAAAAAAATCAACATTCCAAAAAGTCATGGGAAACCCTTTACGCCAGCAGCTTTCCCTTTATCCAAAAATTTTCATTTCAAAAATTTCCCTTAAACTTAAAATCTTCCATTAAAGATTAAAAACAAATGTCCCCTACAAAAAAACCCCAAATTTTCATGTCATATTTTAAATTCTGTAAAAGGGTTTTTGGGTTTGTTTTTTAAAAAGAAATTTTTTTGCTATAAAAAACCCCAAACCCCTTTCTATATCTTCAAGAAATCCCAAATTTCTAACATAAATATTTAAACCAAATCACAAGAATGCTTTCTCGTCCCTTTAAAGCCAAAATTTGGTTTGGGTTTTGGGACTAAGGTTTCCCCTTAAGCCTTTTTAAATTTGCTTCCTCCTTTTTGCTTTCCTTTTGAAACCCGAATTTTTGGTCTTTTGGAAAAGGGGTTTTTTTAAAGATTCTAATGGTCTTTGAGTTTTTAAATGTGAAAAAAAAATGGACATGAACAAAGGAAAAAAAAAAAGCCGTGAGTTTAAGCCCTTTAAAAAAGGAAAGAAAAAGGATTTTGTGGGGTAAAGTTTTTTTCCCTTTTTATGTTTGTTTTTAAAAAAAGGGAAAAATGAAGTGGGAAAAAGAGATTAAAAGTGAGGGGAAATGGGGAGGGAAATGCAGCCGGTTGGAAAAGAAGAGAAGGAAAAGGGTTTTAAATTTCCTTTGAAGTATTGGGCTTTTTGCTTACAAAAAGTCAACAATTGGGAATTTTTGATGATGTAAAACATTAAAGGGGAAAGAATAGTGAGGTGTAAGGGGGAAATGATTGATTTGGGGGAATGGCAAATTTATGGCCCCCCCTTTTTCCCTTTTTTTGATCTTCCATGGGAAGTCTTTTAAAGGCATGGAGTGGTCTTGTCACCTTTAAATTTAAAAATTTAAACTTTGTTTTTGTGAAAAAAATTTTTCCCTATGTAGATTAAATTAAGAGGTGATAAGGGAAAATTTTCTTATTACTTGTTTTGATAAGTTATCAAATTTATAAATGATTCCAACTCTCAATTGGAAAAAAAAAGGGGTTAAAACTAAGGTGTTGGTTGATCTACTTATTTATGGGGTAAAGGGTTTTGCATGAAGTAAGGGGATAGCCTTATAGAAAATTTTTTTTAGGGTTTTTTTTCTTCATTGTTTTTTGTTTTTTGATTTGATTTTTGTAGAATTGTGAAATTTTTTAAGTTGAATAAAAATTTTTCTAAATAAAATTTTCGAAATTTAAATTTTTTATTGGGTTTAAAAATTTCCCTTTAAAGGTCTTAAGGTTTTGGGTTTTTAAATTGCTTTAGAGCTCGCAGTTCTTCAAACTGGGTTTTTTCGACCCAAAAGCTTTTGAATTGGGCAATTGGGGTTTTGAATTGTAAAAAAATTTTAATTTTTTCCCCAAAAATAAACTTAAGTTTTTGGTTTTGTTGATCTTTAAGGAAAACCCTTCGGGGGGGTACCCCTAAAAGGGTTTTGGGCCCACTAAAAATAGGGTTTTCGCATGGTTGTTAGATAATGTGTGAAAAATTGCCCTTTACCGGTAGTGGTTTAGGAATGAAATCACTGGTTTTTTTATGCTCATTTCCCCCTTTGTTTTTTTTGAGGTTTACATATGATGGGTTTGGGGTATGTCTCGAGTGTTTGGGACAAGTGAAAATATTTTACATTAGAAATTTGGAGTAGTTTAGTACTTTTTAGATGATTTTTGACATCCTTTGTAGAAAAAATTTTTTATTAAACCTTAAATATAATGTTAGTATATCCGGGCTTATTATTTGGTAGGGGATATGATTCTCTGCGGTTCTGAGGGGGGCTATGGGGTATCGGTACCCATTTGTTTTTTATATTTGTTTTTACAGTAAATTGGGTTACTTAAAAAATCAATAACCTTTGCGAAATTTTTCATTTAGAGTCTTTCAATCTCTGAAGGGAAGGGGGTTTTCATAGTTGGGTGCACACATGTTGTGGAAATTTTTGGGTTTTTTCTAGGCCCCCCTTTTTGGGTTTTTGGGGCAAAATGGTATCAGAGCCCTTTTGGGTTTTCAGAGATAGGAGAAACCTACCAATTTGGTTTAGATGGGGTAGAACCCGGGTAGTGTAGAATTAATTATTTTTAAAAAAACTTAGGGGCAATAGGTTATATGCTATATCTAGTATAATATTTTCTAGTATCAATATATTTTATTATGTTTTAAATTTTAAATTGTATATTCACTAAGTTCATCTCCTCCTAATAAGATGTTGTTAGTACTATTATCCCTAAAAGCATAAGGGGTTATAAATTTGAAGGGCTTTTAAAAGAATTTTAAGGAATGAAGGGTTTAAAAAGAAAATGAAGGTTGGGGGGGTTTCCTTTGAATTTTTGTTTAAAATAAGGGAAAAATTTATTGCACTAAAGTTTAAAAGTGTAGGATAAAAAGATATGAATGTGATTTTTGGGGGGTTTTAATGATATTTTGGGAAATTTGATATTTTTGGTGGTTTTTAGATGGAATTAAGAAATTTTGGGTTTTTGACATTTAATTTGGTGGGTTTAAGGCTTTAGTGAGTTTAACATAAAAGGGAATGTTACTTTGAATGTGAATTGTCTATGGGGTTGACCAGTCATATATGAAAAGGAGATTGAAAGAAGTTTTAAAGGGAAAAGTTTAAATTGTTAGGTGACGCGGGGGGATAAATTTCCTAATTAAATAATAAAGATATTATATAAGATATATATATATATTGGGATTAACCTTTGTTTGAAAATTAGATATTTAAAATTAAAAATTTTGATATCAAAAGGGTAGCAAGGGGGCAATTAAAAAGAGAAATCAAATGGTGTGAAGGAGATTTGGGGGAGAATGTTGTAATCATAGAATTCTGAAATTTTAACTTTAAATTTCTTTTGAAAATGGAAGGGTGGGGAATGTAAAAAAGATTTTAGTTTAAAGATTGATGTTTAACAAAAAAAAGGTTTGGGTAAAAAATACTAACATAAGGTTTTATTATGTTATTTGGGTTATCATTGTTTACCAAAAATTTTTATTACATTTTAAAATGGAGTTCATTTTCAAAATATTTTGGGGGATTGATTATCAAGGGTGGAAATTGTCTGAGTTTATAAGGGAAATAGATATTTTAAGGCAGACCTAATGACCCCGTGGGGAAGAAGATTGGTTAGAAGGAAAAAAAACCTTTCAAATCTTTGGGCATCCCCAAAGGGTTTTTAAAGGTAAAATTATGGGGTTTATGTACACAAAGATTTCAAGGTATGGGTTTGGGAAATTTAAAAAAGAAAATATGTTCCCCCCAAACCCATTTAAAATGGAAAGGGTTTAAAGAAAAATTCTTGAAGGAATTTTTTTCCCGAAAAGGGTTTGGAAAAAACTTCAAGGAGGGCCTTTCTTCTTGTCGAAGAGGGGCGAAGTATTTGTGGGAAAATGAATGTGAAAACTCCCGGGATTTATGCATCTTACATTTCCAGAATTTAAGGGAAATAGTATCAAATTTGTATACAAAATGTTCTTTGCAGGACTAGATTAGAGAAATCGAGTCAAGTTTAAGGAATTTCCCAATTTTTTTGGCTTATTAAAGTATGGTTGAAAAAGCAAGGGGGTTTGAAAATGCAGGAAAAAAATTCGTTGAAAGCAAAAAAGAAGAAAAAAGGAAAAACTAGAAAAAAGATGAAGAAAACCCTGGGTTTAAGGGTAATCAGAATGGCAAGCGACCCATTGAAAACAAACAAAATCTTAAAATAATTTAAACCAATTGGAAGGAAAACAACCAACTAAATTGCTGGAAATGTAACCAAGATCACGGCCCAAAAGCATGTCCTCAAATTAAAAAGGAAAAAGTTCTTAATTTTGGGGAAAAATTGGACTCGTAAAATGGGGGCTTTAAAAAAAAGGTGCTCCACTATGTAATAATGTGGAAAGCGCGTCATATTTCTACTGAATGTTTTTTAGAAGTGGGGGTGGCTTGAAAAGGAATCTAGTGACTTATGAGAAAAATTGAGATGTGATGTTTAAAAGTACGAAAAGGGCTATGCATATGAAAATGTTGTATGGAAAAATTATTAGGATTATTTGGGGAAACGGAAGTACTAAAAAAAAAGTTTTGTTGATTTTTGTAAAGTGGTGCTTTTGAATAATAAAGGAGTTTTCCCTAAGGAGGGATCTAGTCAAGTTTGAGGGAAATCATTTGTAAGGGGGGGGAAAAAAAGTAAAACCCCCCAAATTTAAAATTCCTAAGTATAGAAAAAAACGTCCAAAATGTAGTGATTTCCCAAATCAAAAAAGCCAATGAGGGTTTTAAAACCCATTAAAAACTCAATCCAAACCTAGGTGGGTTGAAAAACCCTTAAAATCATCAATTGAACCCCAAAAAGTTTAAAGAAGACCCTAAAACCCCGAAAAACATCAAAATCTAAGATAACAATCGAAGATTTAATCAGTAAGAATATTTTGAAAACCCCCAAACGTGGAAATACAATTTGAGATTGTGCCCTAAAAATTTAAAAAAAACCCCAAAAAATTTTTAAAATTTAAGGATTCAAAAGCACTATTTACCATTAATTTTCCCTTAAAAAACCCCAATTGATAAAATAATGCTCATAATTTTTCCAAATCATTAGTAAAAAAGGGGAGAGGGTAAAACCCCCAAAATTTATGTTTTAGGTTTTGAAAACCCCAAAGGGAAACCCTTAGGAAAATAAGATAATGAGTCATAGATTATTTTTTATCCCCTTTTGTATGTGATTTAAGGTTTAAATTTTACTTGAGTTAAGGTTTAAGTTGAAATTTTGGGTTTAAAAGCAGTGAAATTTAATGTCAAATTAGTACTTTTTACCCCTTGTTATCCCAAATGTTTATTCCCAAAAGAGATTTATGTTGAAAATTAGGTTACTGTAGTGAACTTTAATTTCTAAATTTTGTAATTTTTTTCACTTGTTTTCCAAAGTAGTTTTCAAATGGATTATGGACTCTAAAGAAACCCAAAGTAAGTTTTCATCAGCCACATTTACACATAATGATCATATACCTCATTTTTCTCATTTCCCTTTATTTTTTTTCCCAATTTCCCCTTTAAATTTCTACCTTATGTGACAAAAAATTTCACATACTTAAGGGGAAAGTTGCTAAGATAAACATGTTGACCCAAAATCCAAAAATTTCCCCAATCAACAGATGTTGACTAAAGTCAAAAATTTTGAAAAGTCAACAAAAAACTAAAGAGATAAAGAAAAAATTCTTCCTTAATGTGGGTTTTCTTTTTTTTCTTTTTGATTTTTTTTTTCCCTTTTTTTCTAAATTTCCGTCCACAATTTTCCCCCCCCCCCCCCCCCCCCCCCCCTTTGACCCCCCCATTCTCCTTTTTCCATTTTGAAAACAAATCAAAAGAAAAAAAAACCAAAAATCCTCCTCTTTTCCGTAAGCTTCCATCTCCATTTTACCTTCAAATTTTTCCTTTTTGTCTTCTTAATTTTCCAAAAATAAGCCCAAAAGGGATGTATCTAAGTTACTTTTTCTTGTTTTAAATTTTTTTCATTTGTTTTTGTTAATTAAGTATATTAAAATAAGTAGTTATTTTTGTTTGGGTTTTTTTTGAAGAAAGAGCACAAAGTTCTCTTCTTTTGGTGTTTGGGAAAACTAGGAAATTTATGAAGAAGAAGAAGGATATGCATGTGCATATGCCTTTAAATATATGTATAAAAGGTTTGCTAAAAAAATTTGAAGTATAAATACCTTTGTTTCATAAGTATTTCAATATGCACATAACCTAAACTAAGGTATATACTTTAAAAATACATACATATATCATGTCAAAAAATTTTTTTAAAATCAAAAAGAATGAAATTGTGAAGCTTTCTTAAGGGGGTATATAAGGCAACGAAAATACGTATTTTAAAAAAACGGGTTTTTTCACCGTATGCGTATATGGGTTTTATGGGATTGTATTTTATTAGTCATAAGTACACATATTATTATTATGAGTGTAGGAGGTATTTTAAAAATATGTATATGTTTAAGACATAATGACCAAAATTTTTTTTTATTTTTTTTTTTTGCACTAAAAGGATTACATAAGCCCTGATTTAAGTAAATTTTAGGGGGGGAAAGTGTAAAAAAAAGACGGGGGCATCAAAAGATGAATTTCTTTTAAATTTTGGATTTAGGATCACCCTTAAATTTTTAAAATCCGTAGATAACGACGGGTGCTTAAATTTGGAGCCTCTTTCGAGAATAAAAGAGGTTTCTCGTTCAAAAAACATACCCTTTAAAAAAAGGGTTTCTTTCCTTCGAAATTTAGGGGGCAAACAGAGGTCGATACTCTTAAAGGGTTTTTTTGAACTTTTGGAAAAACGATTGTTCCAAAATTAAAATTGTTTTTTTTAATTTTTACGTAAAGATTAACCCCGGCTACGTAACTCATGGATTCAAAAACTCCTAAAAAACAAAAGGGTTTCTTGGTTTTAAAACTTGAGAAACATGAGGATTTCCCCTCTAAAGATTTTTAAAAAGGGGGTAGGAAAAAACCTTTATTTGGGACAAAACCCAATACCCAAAAAAACCCCAGTTGGAATAAAAAAAAATTCCTTAAAAATAAGCATTTCTGAGGCTCCAAAATAGGGAAATTTTTTTCAAAAGGATCGAAACCCCTTTATAGGGGTAGCTTTAAAATTTCCCCAAAAAATAGGTTTGCTTTGTCTAAAGGGTGCAAGTTCCCCAAAGGGTTTATTTTTTTAAAATTTTCCAAGGATTGTGTAAAAAAAAATGAGGTCATCAAAGTTGAATTGCTGGAATTTAGGATGAGGGTAACTTAATTTCCAAAATCCGTAGGTAATGACGGTGGTTAAATTGCTAGAGCTTCTTTCGAGAATAACCGAGGTTTCTCGTTCGAGGAACATATCATCTAAAGACGGATTACTTGCCTTCGAAATTGAAAACAGCAGAGGTCGATACTCTAAGGGCTTTCAGAACTTTTGTAATAACGTTTGCTCCAAAATTAGATTGATTATTTCATTTCATGATAAACAATAACCAGACTACGTAACCCACGGATTACCAAATTTAATGATTGTTAAGAAGTTCAGGAATTCCTTACTCGAAGATAGCCGATTACCAAATTTAATTAGTTGGAATAACAAAAATTCTTAAACTAAGCAATAATGAGGCTCCAAAATTGCCGAAGCATCTTTCAGGAGGATCAAATCCTCTCGTTGGATAGCTTAAACTCCCAAAAAGTAGGTTAACTTTGTCTAAGGATGCAAGTTCCCAAGGTTTCATTATTTAAGTATTCCAGGGAACGTGTAGAAAAAGACGAGGTCATCAAAAGTTGAATTGCTTCAATTTAGGATTGAGGGTAACTTAATTTCCAAATCTGTAGGAACTACGGTGCTTAAATAGCTAGAGCTTATTTCGAGAATAACCGAGGTTTCTCGTTCAAGAAACATATCATCTAAAAGAAGGATTACTTGCCTTCGAAATTGAGAACAGTAGAGGACGATACTTTATGGGCTTTCAGAATTTTTGGCATAACGATTGTTCCAAAATAAGATTGATTATTTAATTTCAAGTAAAGAATAACCCGGCTACATAACCCATGTTATTCAAAAACTCTTAAAAACAAGGATTACCTGGTTTCATGCTTGAGAGTCGTGAGTATCCATCATCTGGGAAAACCCTCGTGCCGAGGACAACGGATTTCTAGATTTAATTATTTGAAATAAATCAAATTACTAAACTAAAAAAAAAACAAGCCTCTCAAGTTGCCAAAGCATCTTTTACGAAGACCGAATCCTCTTATTGGATAGCCTAAATTCCCAAAATGTAGGTTAGGTTTGTTTTAGGATTCAAGTAGCTAAGGTTCGTAATTTAATTATTCCAAGGAACGTGTAGAAAAAGACGAGGTCATCAAGAGATGAATTGCTTGAATTTTAGGATTGAGGATAACTTAATTTACAAAATCCATAGATAACGACGGTGCTTAAATCGTTAAAGCTTCTTTCGAGAGGAACCGAGGTTTCTCATTCAAGAAACATATCATCTAAAGACAGATTACTTGCCTTCGAAATTGAGAACAGCAGAGGTCGATACTCTATAGGGCTTTCAGAACTTTTGGAAAAACGTTTGTTCAAAAATAAGATTGATTATTCAATTTCACGATAAAGAATAACCAGACTACGTAACCCATGGATTACAAAAACTTCGAAAAACAAGGATTACTTGGTTTCATGCTTGAGAGTCGTGAAGATCCGTCATCTAAAGAATGCTAAGAAGTTCTGGGAAAACCCTCGTGCCGAGGACAACGGATTTCCAGATTTAATTATTTGAAATAAATCAAATTACTAAACTAAAAAAAACAAAAGCCTCCTAAATTGCCAAAGCATCTTTCACGAAGACCGAATCCTCTTATTGGATAGCCTAAATTCCCAAAATGTAGGTTAGGTTTGTTTTAGGATGCAAGTAGCCAAGGTTCGTAATTTAGTTATTCCAGGGAACATATAGAAAAAGAAGAGGTCATCAAGAGATGAATTGCTTGAATTTTGGATTGAGGATAACTTAATTTACAAAATCGTAGATAACGACGGTGCTTAAATCGCTGGAGCCTCTTTCGAGAATAACCGAGGTTTTCTCGTTCAAGACACATACCTTCAAAAAGAGGGATTACTTGCCTTCGAAATTGAGAAAAACAGAGGTTGATACTCTAAGGGCTTTTAGAACTTTTGGAAGAACGATTGTTCCAAAATAAGATTGATTATTTAATTTCACGTAAAAAATAACCAGGCTACGTAACTCATGGATTACAAAAACTCCTAAAAACAAGGATTACTTGGTTTCTAGCTTGAGAGTCATGAGGATCCGTCATCTAAAGATTGTTAAGAAGTTCTAAGAAAATCCTTGATTCGTGGACAAAACCGATTACCAAAATTACTTAGTTGGAATAATAAAAATTCTTAAACTAAGCATTACCGAGGCTCCCAAAATAGCCGAAGCATCTTTCAAGGATCGAATCCTCTCATTGGATAGAGTAAATTCCAAAAAGTAGGTTAGCTTTGTCTAAGGATGCAAGTTCCCAAGGTTCATTATTTAATTATTCCAAAGATCGTGTAGAAAAGACGAGGTCATCAAAAGTTGAATTGCTTCAATTTAGGATTGAGGGTAACTTAATTTCCAAAATCTGTAAATAACTATGGTGCTTAAATAGCTAGAGCTTATTTCAGAATAACCGAGGTTTCTCATTCAACAAACACATCATCTAAAAGAAGGATTACTTACCTTCGAAATTGAGAACAGTAGAGGACGATACTCTAAGGGCTTTCAGAATTTTTGGAATAACGATTGTTCCAAAATAAGATTGATTATTTAATTTCACGATAATGAATAAACCCGGCTAGGTAACCCATGTTATTCAAAAACTCTAAAAACAAGGATTACTTGGTTTCATGCTTGAGAGTCGTGAGTATCCATCATCTAGGAAAACCCTTGTGCCGAGGACAACGGATTTCCAGATTTAATTATTGAAATAATCAAATTACTAAACTAAAAAAAAAAAAAAACAAGCCTCCTAAATTGCCAAAGCATCTTTCACGAAGACCGAATCCTCTTATTGGATAGCCTAAATTCCAAAATGTAGGTTAGGTTTGTTTTAGGATGCAAGTAGCCAAGGTTCGTAATTTAATTATTCCAGGGAACGTGTTAGAAAAAAGATGAGGTCTTCAAGAGATGAATTGCTTGAATTTAGGATTGAGGATAACTTAATTTACAAAATTCGTAGATAACGACGGTGCTTAAATCGCTAAAGCTTCTTTCGAAAATAACCGAGGTTTCTCATTCAAGAAACATATCATCTAAAAGAGGGATTACTTGCCTTCGAAATTGAGAACAGCAGAGGTCGATACTCTAAGGGCTTTCAGAACTTTGGAAAAAAACGTTTGTTCCAAATAAGATTGATTATTTAATATTACGATAAAGAATAACCAGACTACATAACCCATGGATTACAAAAACTTCGAAAAACAAGGATTACTTGGTTTCATGCTTGAGAGTCGTAAGGATCCATCATTTAAAGATTGCTAAGAAGTTCTTTGAAAACTTTGGCGTCGAGGACAACGGATTACCAAAATTACTTAGTTGGAATAAAACCAAAATTCCTAAACTAAGCAATACCGAGGCTCCAAAATAGCCGAAGCTTCTTTCAAGAGGATCGAATCCTCTCATTGGATAGCTTAAATTCCCAAAAGTAGGTTAGCTTTGTCTAAGGATGCAAGTTCCCAAGGTTCATTATTTAATTATTCCAAAGATCGTGTAGAAAAAAACGAAGTCATAAAAATTTGAATTGCTTGAATTTAGGATTGAGGGTAACTTAATTTCCAAAATCCGTAGGTAATGACGGTGCTTAAATCGCTAGAGCTTCTTTCGAGAATAACCGAGGTTTCTCGTTCAAGGAACATATCATCTGAAAGAAGGATTACTTACCTTCGAAATTGAGAACAGTAGAGGTCGATACTCTAAGGCTTTCAGAACTTTTGGAATAACGTTTGTTCAAAAATAGATTGATTACTTAATTTTACGTAAAGAATAACCAGGCTACGTAACTCATGTTATTCAAAAACTCCTAAAAACAATGATTACTTAGTTTTCATGCTTGAGAGTCATGAGGATCCGTCATCTAAAGAATGCTAAGAAGTTTTGGGAAAACCTTCGTGCCGAGGACAACAGATTTCCAGATTTAATTATTTGAAATAAATCCAATTACTAAACTAAAAAAAAAACAAGGCTCCTAAATTGCTAAAGCATCTTTCACGAGACCGAATCATCTTATTGGATAGCCTAAATTCCCAAAATGTAGGTTAGGTTTGTTTTAGGATGCAAGTAGCCAAGGTTCGTAATTTAATTATTCTAGGGAACGTGTAGAAAAAGATGAGGTCCTCAAAAGATGAATTGCTTGAATTTGAGATTGAGGATAACTTAATTTCCAAAATCCGTAGATAACGACGGTGCTTAAATCGCTGGAGCTTCTTTCGAGAATAACTGAGGTTTCTCGTTCAAGAAACATATCATCTAAAAGAGGGATTACTTGCCTTTGAAATTGAGAACAGCAGAGGTCGATACTCTAAGGGCTTTCAGAACTTTTGGAATAATGTTTGTTCCAAAATAAGATTGATTATTTAATTTCACGAAAAAGAATAACCAGACTACGTAACGCATGATTACAAAAACTCCAAAAAACATGGATTACTTGGTTTCATGATTGAGAGTCGTGATGATCCGTCATCTAAAGATTGTTAAGAAGTTCTAGGAAAATCCTTGCTCCGAGGACAATCGATTACCAAAATTAATTAGTTGGATTATCAAAAATTCTTAAACTAAGCAATACCAAGGCCCCAAAATTGCCGAAAGCATCTTTGAAGAGAACGAATCCTCTCATTGGATAGCTTAAATTCCCAAAAAGTAGGTTAGCTTTGTCTAAGCATGCAAGTTCCCAATGTCACGAACTGAGGATGGCCTAGTCGTGGCAGATGCCGTATACTGTATGAAGAACCCTTGATTGGTTACCCTTCCAATAAAAAAACTCTTCACACAATATATAAGGCTGTACAACTACTAGTTCCAAAGTACATCTAGATTCACATGATATCATCACACAACATATTTATATAAAAGTTAAGCTATAAAGCTTACATTACACGATATTTAAGTATGTCTAAGTTCATAATAATATGGTAAACATAAGTACATGAGTAAGAGTCTACATAAACTATTTTCCTCTCATCACATAGGATACCTCGCTCTTGGCCAAGTCCCCAGGCTAACCTGTGGTATCCCTTATCCTATCTCTACGAACAGGCTATCATGCAACAAAAGTCTAAAGGGGTGTGATCCTAAGCTTAGTAAGGAAAATCCTCAGCCATACAACAAGCAATTTAAATAAGTACATTATAGTCACGCATATGAATGAATGATCAAACAGAATGTCAAACAATACGCATACTGAACTAGTTCATATTCGTAACTCGGATTTAACGCCCTCCGAAGTTAGGGTTGGAGTTTACACGGCACCAATCAGATCCGGGTATTACACTAGAACTTACTTTACTACGGAACTCCATGTTCCGTACTTATATCAAATAATTCTTTTATTTTCAGAAAAACACAAGTTCTAGTATAATTGTGAGTGGGCCCCCGCAGTCCACACTCACCCTTAAACGGAGGCCTCTAGACTCGACCCTTAACCAGGCAGTTAGCGCCTCCAACGCCTAGTGTTCCCGTGGGCCAGGGTAAGGTCATTTTGTACGAGTGCACCGTACATAACCAAATAAATCAATAATTTTAAACCCCCCGAATGGCCTCTCTTTACCTCCGTGTGATGTGACGACCGGAATAGTATCCATGTTATGCATGTTCCAGTTTTTTTTTTTTAGGCCAAGTATAATTTAGTTCAAATTATGCTGTGATCATCCACTAATATACATAATCATTTTCTATACTACCATGCAACAAACAAGGCATTCTCTGCTTTTAAGGTAAATTCACAACTCAACATACAATTACATACACAAGCATTTCCCGAACCCCACACAGTAGTTAATTAACAATAATATTTAAGTCCCCTATCTATAATCACAATCAAGCATGGAATCACAGGGTAAATACTCACTCAGCCATAGTGGTTCGCCATAATCGTAGTAATCAATCGGGAGGTCCTCGCTCACTTCAGAGTCACCTGATCATTATGTGATAATAACGCTAATAAGTATTTGAATTAACTATTAAATCTAAACATCTAATTACCTAGTTCTACTTAAATTACTATTAACTTTTACCCGGTAAGACTTTAATTTCAATCGTATGTAACTTTTCCGTTTTATTTTTTATATTTATGAATTTATAATCGTTTTTCATCGTTTCTGAACATATTTTCACATGGTAATATCTGTTTTGGATATTAAGACCTCTATTTTATGTTATGAGCTAAATTTATAGAAATTTTTAGTTATGATCACCTAAGTACTTTTTTTTACTTATGTTTATATCTTTTATTCCTTAAATTTTTTATAATGAAAGGTTCCCTTTGCTATTCCCTATTTTATGTGCTGAATTGGTATAATCTAATTTAGAAAAGGTTTTAAAGTTTTCCAAATTTATTACCTAATTACCTAAAATTTTCTTAGTTTTTTATTTTCAAAACGTATGCTTTTTCCCATTGCTTACATCTTAAATTCTTATTTTCCATAGCTTATGTCATCATGTGTTTTATGTCATCCCTTACCTCATCTTTATGCTTACATAAGCCTTTCATCATGCTTATGCCAAAATGCATATGTTTTAAATGTACTTGTTATCTCTTTTCCTTTTATACTTATGTAAAATATACTTTATCCATACTTATACCATCCCTTTATAGTTAGATTTAATACCATTTTAAAACATGTATACATACCCATATACCTTACTTTTGGGATACGTATTTTATAAAAAATTTCGAAACCCTTAAGCTTTTTTCCCTTAAGAAAAGCCCCTAATTCCATGTTTTTGGTTTTCTTATGAAATATATTTATTGTATAAGGTATGTTTTAGTAAGTTTTTACCCTTAAATTAGGTAGGGAAAAACGAAAAATACTCATTACAAAGGTTTTATACAAAAACCCCTTTTGGTTTTTTCCCCTTTAGGTATACATATATGGGAAGGGCAATCCCCCCATGCCCTTTTTTTTCTTCTCTTTCAAAATTTCCCAAAGTTTCTACACTTAAAGAGGAAATTTTGGGTTTTCCCTCTTTTTCAAAACAAGACAAACCCCCTAACTACTCTTTAAAATCACCTAATTAACTAACAAATTTAAATAATAGAAAGAAAGATAAAGCAACTTAAAGACATCCCTTTTTATGATTTTGGGAAAATTAAGGAGAAAAAAGGGAAGAAATAAAAAAGGGAAAAGAAAAGGGAAGTTCACGGCAATGAAAGGGATTTTTTTTTTGGGCGGGGGTTGTTTTAAAAGGGAAAAACCCTTTATTGGGGGGGTTTTAGAAGAAAAATTGGGGGACGGCAACAATAGAAAAAAAAAAGAGAAAGAAAAATAAAAAAAAAAGGAAAAGGGGAAACATCTTTTAAATAAAGATATTTTTCCCTTTTTTCTTTTTAATTTTTTTGTTTGACTTTTCAAATTTGCCCTTTGGGTCAACTTTTGAACTTTGAAACCCGATTATTTCTTAGCCAACATTCCTTAAGTATTGAAATTTTGTGCCATAATGAGAAATTTAAAAGGGAAATTAGGGGAAAATAAAGGGAAAATGAAAGAATGGGGTATATGATGCATTGATGTGAAAATATGGTTGAGAAAAATTTTTAACTTTAGGGTCTTTAAAAATTTCCATATATCCCCTTTTTTGATAAATTATTTTTGGATAACAAGTGTAAAAAGTGCAAAATTTGAGCCCAAGGGGTTCCCCTATAGGTAAACCAATTTTTCCCAACTAAAACCCCCTTAACCCTTTAAGAAAGGGACTATTTAAAACAAAATTTTTTAAAGGGATAAATATATCTATGACCCATTTATTTTATTTCCCATAATGGATTTCTTGAAAATTTTGAACATATAAAAAGGGAATGAGGTTATCTCTAACCTTTTTTTCTAACGAAATAGCAAAATATAAGCATTATTTTTTTAAATTAAAGGGTTTTTAGGGCAAAAAAAATTTTGGATTGGTGACATATGCCCTTTAAAAGGGAACCCTTTTTTTAAGGTTTTTTTCTTTTTCCCAAAATAAAAATTCTTTAGCTTTTAAAAACTTTTTGGGGTTGAAAAATTTTTAAAAACGATTGATTAATTCTTTTAGGGTTTTCATTTTAATTACCTTGTCGACCCCAAAAATTGTCTAATATGTTGAGTCTTTTTCCAAAAACTAATTAAAAATTTTTTCCGGGGGTTTACACCCAAGGCTAAATTATTTAATTATTCCAGGGAACATGTAGAAAAAAACGAGGCCATCGAAAGTTAAATTTGGGCTTAAATTTTTGGAAATAAGGGAAATTTAAATTTTCCAAAATCTGCATTTAAACCGACAATGCTTAAATCACTAGAGCTTCTTTCGAGAAAAAACCAAAAGGTTTTCCCCTTCATTCAAGAAACATATAAATTAAAAAAAGGATTACTTTTTTTCCCGAAATTGAGAAAAAGAAGATTTTTCAATACCAAAGTGAAAATTCAGAATTTTTGGGAAAAACGTTATTCAAAAATAAGTTTGGGATTTTTAAAATTTCACGTAAAGAATAACCAACTACTTTAACCTATTTTTTATTCAAAAACTCCTAAAAAAAGGGGATTCCCTTGGTTTCATGCTTGAGAGTCATGGGGGAATCCGTCATCAAAAACATGCTAAAAAGGGTTTCGGGGAAAAACCCCTCGTACCGGGAAAAACGGTTTCTAGATTTAATTTTTTGAAAAATCAAATTACTAAATTTAAAAAAAAAAAAAAAAACAAGCCTCCTAAATTGCCAAAGCATTTTTTCCCCAAAGACCAAACCCATCTCATTGGATAGCAAAAAATTTTCCCCAAAATTTGTAGGTTAGGTTTGTTTTGGGATCCCAAGTACCCAAAGGGGTTCAAAATTTAAAATTTAAATTCTGGGGAACGGTAAAAAAGCCAAGGTCATAAAATAAAATAAATTTGGGTTTGGGAATTTTTGGGTTTGAGGATAACTTAATTTCCAAAACCCCGTAATAACGACAATGTTTAAAAATTCCCTACACTTCTTTGGGGAAAAACCCAAAGGTTTTTCTCGCCCAAGAAACATTCATCTAAAAAAAGGATTATTTGCCCTCGAAATTGAAAAAACCAAATTTCAACGCAAGGGGGGGCTTTTAAAATTTGGGGTTCATTGTTCCAAAAAAAAAATTGGGATTTTTTTAATTTTCACGTAAAGAATAACCGGGCTACGTAACCATGGTTTCCCAAAACTTCAAAAACCCAAGGTTTTATTTGGGGTTTCCAAAGCTTGAAATCAAGAGGATCCGCCCATCAAAAAGATTGTTAAAAATTTTCTGGGAAAACCCTTGTTTCCGAGGAAAAACCCCGATCCCAAAAAATTAATTTTTTTTGGGAATAAAAAAAATTCCAAAAACAAAGCAATACCAAGGCTCAAAATAGCCGAAGCATCTTTCAAGAGGTTCAAACCCTCTCTTGGAAGTTTTAAAAATTCCCAAAAAGTGGGTTATTTTGTCTAACGATGCAAGTTCCCAAGGTTCATTATTTAATTTTTCCCTTTTGGATCATTTTGAAAAAAATAAAGGTTTCATAAAAATTTTAAATTTGCTTAATTTGGGAATGAGGGTAACTTAATTTACAAAATCTGTGGGAAAACGACAGTGCTTAAATCGCTAGAGCTTCTTTCGGAAAACCGGGGTTTTCCTTTTTTAAAAGAAAAAAATCATCTAAAAGAATTTTACTTGCCTTCGAAATTGAGAACATAGGGCCGAAACTCTGGGGGTTTTAAAAAACTTTTGGAGAACTTTGTTCAAAAATTAAATCGATTTTTTTAAATTTTCAACGTAAAGAATAACTGGGCTACGAAACCCATGTTTTTTCCCAAAAAATTTCCCTTAAAAAAAGGGAAATTGCTGGTTTAAATGCTTGAGAGTCGTGAGAATCCGCCCTTTCTAAAAAAAGCTAAAGTTTTCTGGAAAACCCCGTGCAAAAAGACAGGGGGGTTTTGGGTTAATTATTTGAAATAAATCAAATTAAAAACAAAAAAAAAAAGGCTCCTAAATTGCCAAAGCATCTTTCACAAGACCGAATCCCCTTATTGGAAAACCCTTTAAATTCCCAAAATGTGGTTAGGTTTTTTTTAGGATGCAAGTCCCAAAGGGGTTTAAAAAATTAAAATTTATTCTAAAAAAACGGTAAAAAAAGATGGGGCCCATCAAAAGATAATTGCTTAAATTTGAGATTGGGGATAACATTTCCAAAATCCGAAATAACGACGGTGCTTTAAATCGCTAGACCCTTCTTTCGAGAAAAACCCGAGGTTTCTCGTTCAAAAAATATATCTAAAAAAGGGGGATTACTTCCCTTTCAAAATTGAAAAAAGCAGGGGTCGTACAAAAAGGGGCTTTTTTGGAATTTTTGGGGAGTAACGTTTGTTAAAAAAATAAGATTGATTATTTAATTTCCATAAAGAATAACCGGGCACGAAAGCCTAGGGATTAAAAAAACTCCAAAAAAAACCAAGGATTATTTGGTTTCATATTTAGAGTCGTAAGGATCCATCATTTTAAAGATTTTTTAAAAGTTCTTGGAAAACCCTGGGCGCCGGGGCAAATTTTTAAACAGATTCCATTTTTTGGGAAAAAACCCAAAAATTCCCAAAACTAAAAAAAAACCCAAAGGCTCCAAAATTTACCTAAGCATCTTCAAGAGGATGGGAATCCTCCATTGGATGTTTAAAATTTCCCCAAAAAGTGGGGCTAGCTTTTTTTTAGGTTAAATGTACCTATTCGAAATTTAAGAAATTCCAAGAATGTTTTAAGAAAAATTGGGGTTCACAAAAGAAAATTTGTTTGATTTGGGATTGAAAAAAAATTTAATTTTCCAAAATCCTTTAATAAGACGTTGCTTAAATCACTGGAGCCTCTTTCGAGAATAACCGAGGTTTTTTGTTCAAGAAACATACCTTCTAAAAAAGGATTACTTCCTTCCCAAAATTTGGGAAAACCCAACAAGGGTCGATAAAAAAAAGGGGCTTTCAAAAAACTTTTGGAAAAACTTTTTTTCCCAAAAATAAAAATTAAATTTTTTAAAATTTTTTCACATGAAGAATAACAGCCCTAAGTAACCCTTTGGATTACAAAAACTCCGAAAAAAAAGGGTTTTTCTTGGTTTCATGCTTGGAGTCGTGAGGATCCGTCATCTCAAGTTTGGCAAAGAATTTTTTTGGAAAACCCTACGCCGGGGAAAATAACGGTTTTTCCAATTTTAAATTTATTTGAAATAACAAAATTTAAAAAAACAAAGAAAAACCGAGGCTCCAAAATTCCCCAAAGCACGTTTCACGAAACCGAACCTTTTTTTGGATAGCCAAATTCCCAAAAAGTGGGTTTGCTTTTTTTTTAGGATGGGCGTAGCCGGGGTTTCCTAATTTAAGTTTTCGGGGAACGAAGGGAAAAAGATTGGGTAAATAAAAATAAATTTCCCTTTAAATTTTAGGTTTGAAGAAAACTTAAATTTTTTTTTTCCCAAAATCCGTGGATAACAAAGGGTCCCCCTTAAAAGTCGCAAAAAGTTTTCTTTGGGAAAAAAACCGAGGTTTCTGGGTTCAAGAAACAATAAACAAAAAAGAGGTTTAATTTCCCTTCGAAATTGAAACACAGAGCTTGAAAAACCCCTAAGGCTTTTTAAAATTTTTGGAATAACGTTTTTTTTCCAAAAAAAAATTTGTTTATTTTTTTTCATGATAAAGAATAACTGGGCTACAAAACCCCATGGTTTACAAAAAATTCAAAAAAAAGGTTTTATTTGGGGTTTCAAATTAAAAGGCCCTTGAGGATCCCCCATGTAAAGATTGTTAAGGATTAGGGGAAAACCCCCCGGGGCCGAGGACAACGTTTTTTCCAGATTTAATTTTTTTGAAATAAAAAAAATTCAAACTAAAAAAAAAATAAGGCCTCCAAATTCCCCAAACATTTTTCCCCAAGCCCAAAATTCAAATTTTGGTTTCCCAAATTTCCCCGAATTGTGGTTTTAGGTTTGTTTTGGGAATGCAAGTACCCAAAGGGTTCAAATTTAAATTTTTCCCTAGGGAACGGTAGAAAAAGACGAGGTCTTTCAAAAGATAAAGGGTTTTAAATTTTAGGATTAAGGATAACTTAATTTCCAAAATCCGTAAAAAACGATGGTGCTTAAATCGCTACAACTTTTTTTCAAGAAAAACTGAGGTTTTCCTCGGTCAAGAAACAATAAATCTAAAAGAGGGTTTACTTGCCTTCAAAATTTGAGAACACAAAGGCAATATTTTAAGGACTTTCAAACTTTTGTAATAACTTTTTGCTCCAAAATTAGTTTAAATTTTTTAAAATTTTAAACCGAAAAAAAAAAAACCAACAAAATGAAACCCCTGGTTTTAAAAATTTTTTAAAACGGTTACTTGTTTCATGATTGAGAGTCGTGACGATCCGTCATGTAAAGATTTTTTAAGGGAATTTTCTGGGAAAATCCTTGCCCGGGGCAACCGATTCCCAAAAAATTTTAAATTTGTTGGAATAAAAAAAAATTCCCAAATTTAAGAAATACCAGGTTTCCAAAAATTTGCCGAATTTTCCCTTTCAAGAGGATCGAATCCCCTAAAGGGGTGTTTAAAATTTCCCCAAAAAATTTTGGTTAGCTTTCCCCTAAAGGGAAAATTCCAAAGGGTTTCATTTTTTTAATTTTTCCCAGGGAACGTTAAAAAAAAATGGGGCCCCATTAAAAATTTGAATTGCTTGAATTTGGGAACTGGGGGTAATTTAAATTTCCCAAAAATTTGTGGGGGTTAACGACATTTCAAAAATCACTAACTTTTTTTAGAATAACCGATTTTCCCTCTTTCCCAAGAAACAAAATCATTTTAAAAGAAGGATTATTTGCCTTCGAAATTGAAAAGCAGAGTTCGATACTCAAAGGGGTTTCAAACTTTTGGAATAACGTTTTTTTCAAAAAAAAAAATTTGTTTAAATTTAATTTCAAGTAAAGAATAACCAACTACGTAACCTAGTTTTTCCCAAAAACCTCCTAAAAAAAAGGTTTACTTTTTCATGCTTGGGGTCAGGGAGGACCCTTCATCTAAAAAAAGCTAATAAGTTCTAAAAAAACCCTCGTCCTGGGGACACGGATTTTAAAATTTAAATTTAAATTTGAAATAAATAAAATTACTAAACAAAAAAAAAAAACAAGGCTCCAAATTTCCCAAAGCATTTTTCACGAAGCCCGGGAAACCCTCTTTTTGGGAAATAGCCAAATTTTTCCTAAAATTGGGTTGGGTTTTGTTTTGGGATGCAAGTATCCAAGTTTCGAAATTTAATTTTTCCGGGGAACCCGTGTAAAAAAAGACGGGGTTCTCAAAAAATGAATTGTTTTAAATTTTTTGGTTTGGGGAAAATTTAAATTTTACAAATCCGTAGAAAACCCACGGTGTTTAAAATCGCTAGCGCTTCTTTCGAGAATAACTGGGGTTTTCTCGTTCAAAAAACAAATCATCCAAAAGGAATTTTTCCCCCGGGGGGAAATTGAGAAAGCGGGGGTTTCGTACTCTAAGGGCTTTGGGAATTTTTGGGAGTAACAGTTTTTCTAAAATAAGAGTTGTTATTTTAAATTTCACGTAAAAATAACCAGGCTACTAACCCTATGGATTACAGAAACCCAAAAAACAAGGGTTATTTGGTTTCATACTTGAAAGTCTGGGGAAATTCATCATCAAAAGTTTGTTAAAAATTTTTGGGAAAACCCTCGCGCCAAAGGACAACGGATTTACAGATAAATTTTTTTGAAAAAAACCCAAAAAATTCCAAAACTAAAAAAAACCCAAAAGGCTCCAAAATTTACCTAAACCCTCTTTCAAGAGGATCAAATTTCCTCTCATTGCATACCCCAAAATTTCCCCCAAAAAATTTAAGGCAAGTTTTTTTTTGGGATGCAAGTACCCTTTAGGTTCGAAATTTTAAAGGTTTTTCCAGAAAAATTGTGGGGAAAAGATTGGGTCAAAAAAGATGAATTGCTTAAAAAATTTGGATTGAAGATAACTTAATTTCCAAAATCCGTAGAAAAATGAGGGTGTTTAAAATTTTCCCTGGAGCCACTTTCGAGAATCCCCGGGGGTTTTTCCTAAAAGAAACAAAATTTCCTAAAAAAAACGGATTACTCCTTTAAAAAAAAAATTGAGAACACAGAGGTCGATACCCCAAAGTGTTTTTAAAAATTTTTTGGGAAAAAAACTTTTTTTCCCAAAATAAATTGATTTTTTAAATTTTCACGATAAGGAAAACCAAACTACTTAACCCATGGTTTAAAAAAACCCTCTGAAAAACAAAAAATTACTTTTTTGCTTTCTTGAAGCCCCGGGGGTTTCCATCATCTAAAGATTGCTAAAAGTTCGGGGAAAACCTTCGTGCCGAGGAAAACGGTTTTCCAAAATTTTAATCATTTAAAAATAAATAAAATTACAAAATTTAAAAAAAAAAAAAAGCCCAAAATTGCCAAAGCATCTTCACGAGGACCGAATCCCTTATTGGTAGTTTAAAATTTCCCAAAATTTTGGTTGGTTTTGTTTTAGGATGCAAGTACCAAAGGGTTTTCGAATTTAATTTTCCCAGGGAACATGTAAAAAAGACGGGGTCATCAAGAGATGAATTGCTTAATTTTAGGTTTAAAGGGTTTAACTTAATTTTAAAAATCCTAGATAACATCGTGTTTAAAAATCGCTAAACAAGCTTCTTTCGAGAATAACAAATTTTTCTGGGTTCAAGAAACATATCATCTAAAACGGGATTATTTGGGCCTTAAAAATTTGGAAAGCAGAGGTCGATACCAAGGGGCCCTTTTAGAACTTTTGGGAATAACGAGGGTTCCAAAAAAAAAATTGATTATTAATTTCACTAAAGAATAACCGGGCAACGAAATTTCAGGGATTACAAAAACCTCCTAAAAAAAACGATTATTTGGGTTTTTAAATACTTGAAAAGTCATGGGCCCCCGTCTTTCTAAAGTTTAAACAAGAAGTTCTGGGAAAACCCTTTTGCCCCGGGGAAACACCGTTTCCCAAAAATTTAATTTTTTGGGGAAAATAAAAATTCCTAAACAAAAGCAATATAGAGGCTCCAAAATAGCCAAAAAACCCCATTTTTTCAGGGGAAAAACAATCCTCTCTTTAAAAAAAGTTTTAAATTCCCAAAAAGTGGGTTAGTTTTTGTCTAAGGATAAATTCGCAATTTTTTCATTTTTTAAAATTTTTTCAAGGATCGGTAAAAAAAAAACGAGGCCCTAAAAATTTGGAAATTTGGCTTAAATTTTAAAAGGAATGGGGGTAATTTTAATTTCCAAAATTCGTAGGTAACGACGGTGTTTTAAATCGCAGAGCCCCTTTGGGAAATAACCGGGGGTTTCTCTTTTAAAAAAACAAAACTTTAAAAAAAGGTTTTCTTGCCTTCGAAATTGAAATAGCAGGGGGCCCAACCTCTAAGGGTTTTCAAATTTTTGGAGAAACTTTTTGTTCAAAAATTAGTTTGTTTTTAAAAATTTTCACACGTAAAAAAAAAAACCCAGGCTACGAAACCCCCTTGGGTTTTTAAAAAAAACTCCTAAAACAAGGTTTAAATTGGTTTCAGGCTTGACATTTGTGAGAATCCGTCATCTAAAGAAAGCAAAAAAATTTTTCTGGAAAACCCGGGGCAAAGGGAAAACGGTTTTTTCAGATTTAATTTTTTAAATAAACAAATTACTAAAAAAAAAAAAAAGGCTCCAAAAAAATTTGCCAAGCACTTTCACGAAGACCGAATCCTCTTATTGGATACCAAAATACCAAAAATGTAGGTTGGGTTTTGTTTTGGGATCCCAAGAAATCCAAGGTTCGTAATTTAATTTTTTCCCAGGGAACTGTAAAAAAAAAGGCGAGTCCTCAGAGATAAAAATTGTTTTAAAATTTAGGATTGAGAACAACTTAATTTTCCAAAATCCTTAGAAAATGACGGTGTTTAAATCGCAAGCTTTTTTTCAAAAAAACCCCGAGGTTTCCGTTCAAAAAAACATACCCATCTAACAGAGGGATTACTTCCCTTTCAAAATTAAAGAACAACAAAAAGTCGATACCCCTAAGGGCCAAATTTTGGAAAAAACGGTTTTTTCCAAAGGATAAATTGATTATTTAATTCAGGGATAAAAAATTAACCAGACCACGTAACCCATGGACAAACAAAAACACCTAAAAAAAAGGAAAATTTTTGGTTTCATGCTTTAGAGCCCGTGGGAACGATCATGAAAGAATGCTAAAAGTTTTTGGGAAAAAACCCTCGCGCTGGGGACAAGGGAATTTCCCCCAAATTTTTAATTATTAAAAAAACCCAAAAATTTCCCTAAACTAAAAAAAACCCAAAGGGGCTCCTAAAATGCTAAAGCATTTTTCATGAAGCCCGAATCTTCTTTTTGGGATACCTAAATTCCCAAAAGTGGGTTTTATTTTTGTTTTAGGTTTGGGATACCCCCTGGGTTTCGTAATTAAAGTTTTCCGGGGAACGATAGAAAAAAATTGGGTAAACAAAAGATGAATTGTTTTGAATTTGGGTTTTAAGGACAATTTAAATTTTCCAAAAATCGTAGAAAACCCGACGGTGCTTAAATCGCAGAGCTTCTTTCGGAAGAACCAGGTCTCTCGTTCAAGAAACAATCATCGAAAAGAGGGATTATTTCCCCTTCAAAATTGTTACAGAAAGAGGTAGAAACCAAAAGGGTTTTTAGAACTTTAGAAAAAACCGTTTTTTTCCCAAAATAAATTGATTACTTAATTTCACTAAAGAATAACCAAGCTACATAACCCATGGATTACAAAAACTCAAAACCCAAAAAGGAAATTACTTATTTCATGCTTGAAGCCCTTGAGGTCCGTCATCTAAAAAAATTCCATGAAGCTCGGGAAAACCCGCGTCCCCGGGGACAACAAATTTTTGGCAGATTTAATTTTTTGGAAATAAATAAAATTTAAAAAAAAATAAAAAAAAAAAAAACAAGGCTCCTAAATTGCCAAAGCATCTTTCACGAAGACCAAACCCTTTTTATTGGATAGCTTAAATTCCCAAAATGTTGGGTTTAGGTTTTTTTTGGGATGCAAGTACAAAAGGTTCGAAATTTAATTTTTACCAGGGAACGTCAGAAAAAGGCGGGGTCATCTTTAGTAAAATTGTTAAATTTTAAAGGATTGAAAAAATTTAAATTTTTTCAAAATCTGAAAGATAAGGGACATTTTTTAAATCGCTAAAAAAGCTTCAAACGAGAATAACCGAGGTTTCTCGTTCAAGAAACATATCTCTAAAAAGGGATTATTTTTACCTTAAAAATTTGGAAAGAAAAGGGTCGACACCCCAAAGGGGGTTTTCAGCATTTTTGGATTAGCGTTTTTTCCCAAAAAAAATTGATTACTTAATTTCAAAAAAAGGGAATAACCAGGAGGTAACCCCAGGGATTGAAAAAACCCCCCTTAAACACAAGGATTTTTGGGTTTTAAATGTTTTGGGAAACGTGAGATCCATTATTTTAAAGAATGCTAAAAATGTTCTCGGAAAACCCCCCGTCCCGGGGGAACAACGGTTTTCCCAAGATTTAATCTTTTTAAAATAAATAAAATTTACTAAACTAAAAAAAAAACCAAGGCTCCAAAATTTTGAAAAAACATCTTTTGAACGAAAAACCCCGAAAAAATCTTTTTGGGATACCCCAAAATTTCCCAAAAAAAATGAAGGGGATAGGGTTTTTTTTTTTACGATGAAAAGTACCCCAATTTCCCAAATTTAATTTTTTCCCCCAAAAGGGGAAAAACGTGTAAAAAAATGAGGTCCCCCCGGGAGATGAATTGCTTGAATTTATATTGATGAAAACCCTTAATTTCCAAATCCGTAATAACGACAGTGCAAAAATCGAAAATAACTTCTATCGAGAAAAAACCGAGGTTTCTCTTTCCCAAAAACTATCATTTAAAAGAGGGATTATTCCCTTCAAAAATTGAAAAGAGTAAAAGGTTTGATACCTAAGGGTTTTCAAACTTTTGAATAACGTTTGTTCCAAAAAAAAGATTGATTACTTAATTTCACGAAAGAATAACCAAGCAAACAAACCCATGGATTACAAAAGCTCCTAAAAAACAAGGATTATTTGGGCTTAATGCTTGAGAGGGGTGAGGATCCGTAATCTAAAAGCTATAAAGGGTTCGGGGAAACCCCCGGCTTCCTAGGCCCTTTGATTTTGAAAGATTTAATTATTTGAAATAAAGAAAATTTGCTAAACAAAATAAAAACCAAAGGCCCCAAAAATTGCCAAGGCATTTTTCACCCGATGACCGAATCCTCTTTTTGGGGAAGCCTAAATTCCCAAAATGTAAGATTGGTTTATTTTAGGATGCATTACCTGGGTTCGAAATTTTTAATTATTCTGGGGAAACCCTTTAAGAAAAAAGAAGGCCCACAAGAGTTTAAATTTGGGCTTGAATTCGGGATTGAAAATAATTTAAATTTTCCAAAAAAACCGTAGTTTAACGCCCAGTCCCAAAAATCACTACATTCTACCCGAAATAACCGAGGTTTTTTTTTCCCGTTCAAGAAACATATCATCAAAAAGGGAGGGATAATTTACTTTCCCGAAATTGAAAAAAAGCAAGGTCAAACTCAAAGGGGGCTTTCACACTTTTGGAAAACGTTTTTTTTCCATAATAAGATTGATTATTTAATTTCACGTAAAGAAAAACTAGGCTACGAAACCCATGGTTTACAAAAACCCCAAAACACAAGGATTATTTGGGTTTAAAGCTTTAGAGTCATGAGATCCGTCATCAAAAAGAATGCCAAAGAAGTTCTTGAAAACCCGCATCCCCAAACAACGGATTTCCAGATTTAAAATTATTTGAAATAAATAAAATTTATTAAACAAAAAAAACCCAAGGCCCCCTAAATTCCCAAAAAACCATTTTTTAAAACGAAACCGAATCCTCAAATTTGATAGCCAAAATTTCCCCAAAAATGGGGGAAATAGGTTTTTTTTAGAACCCAAATTTTGCCAGGGTTTTCGAAAAATTTAAATATTCCGGGAACGTGTAAAAAAAGACAGGTAAACCGGGGGGATAAATTTGCTTGAATTTAGATTAGGATAACAAAATTTTCCCAAAAACCCCGTAGATAAAACGTGTTTAAATTTTCTCAAAAAGTTTTCTTTTGAGAAAAACCGGGGTTTTCTCGCTCAAAAAAACCCAATCACAAAAAGAGGGATTATTTACCTTCGAAATTGAAAAGAGAAAGAGGTCGATACTCAAAGGGGCTTTCAGATTTTTTTTGGAAAAAAACGTTGGCCCCAAAATAAGGTTAAATTACTTAATTTCACGTAAAGTTTAACCATTTAACAAACCCCGAATTACAAAAACCCCCTAAAAACAAGGATTACTTATTTTTCCATCTTGAAAAAGCCCGGGGGGAACCGTAATCAAAAGAATGCTGAGAAGTTTTTGGGAAAAACCCTCGCCCGTGGAAAAACGGTTTTTCCAGTTTTTAAATTATTCGAAAAACCCAAAAAATTTCCTAAACTAAAAACCCAAAGGCTCGTAAATTGCCAAAGCTTTTTTTTCAAGGGGATCAAAATCCCTCATTGGCCAATTTAAAATTTCCCCAAAAAAGTAGGCAAAGCTTTTTTTTAAGGATCCCAAGTACCCCAAGGGTTTTCCGAAAATTTAAATTTATTCCAGGGAAATTTGTAGAAAAAGGCGGGGGTCATCAAAAATGAAATGCTTGAATATAAGATTGGGGATAACTTAATTTCCAAAATCTGTAATAACAACGGGCTTAAATCGCTACACCCTTTTTTTTCCCGAGAAAAACCCAAGGGTTTTTCTCATTCCAAGAAACATATCACTAAAAAAGGGAAATACTTTTTTTTTGGGAAATTGAGAAAAATAAGGTTTTTAACCTGGGGGTTTTTCAGAATTTTTGGGAAATAAAGTTCCAAAATAAAAATTGATTATTTGATTTCACGAAAAGAAAAAGGGAAAATTTTACTAAAAAAATGGATTACAAAAACCCAAAAAAACAGGTTTAAATTTTTTCAGCATTAAGTCATAAAGGATCCATCATCTAAAGATTGAAAGAATTTGGGGGAAAAAAACCCTGGGCGCTGAGGACAAGGGTTTTTACAGGTTCGTTTATTTTAAAAAACCCAAAAAATTACTTACTAAGAAAAAAACGGCCCCAAAATTGCCAAGCTTTTTTTCCCACGAAGACCGAATCCCCTCTTTTTTGGATAGCCAAAATTTCCCAAAAGTGGGTTAGTTTTTGCTTTGGGTTGGGGAGTAGCCTGGGTTTCCCCTTTTTTAAATTTTTAAAAAGGGAACATGTAAAAAAAGATTGGGTCATCAAAAGATTAATTGCTTAAATTTTAGATTGGGGGATAACTTAATTTCCAAAATCCCCCCAAGATAACGGGGTGCTTAAATCGCAGAGCTTTTTTCGAGAAAAACCCAAGGTTTCTTGTTCAAAAAACCCAAATCTTCAAAAGAGGGAAATTACTTGCCTTCGAAATTGAAACCCAAAAGGGGTTTCCAATTTACTCAAAGGGGTTTTCAGAATTTTTGGTTTAAAACTTTTTGTTAAAAAAATAAGATTGATTATTTAATTTCACGAAAAAGAAAAACCAAGATACGTAACCCATTTTTTATTCAAAAACCCCTTTAAAAAACAAGGATTACTGGGTTTCCCAAGGGCTTGAAGTCGTGGGGTTTCCGTCATCTAAAGAATGCTAAGAAGTTTTTGGGAAAACCCCGTGCCGAGGAAAAAAGGGATTTAAGATTTAATCATTTGAAATAAACCCAATTACAAAAAACTAAAAAAAAAAACAAGGCTCCTAAATTGCAAAAGCATCATCACAAAGACCGAATCATCTTTTTGGATGGGCCAAAATTTCCCAAAATGTGGGAAAAGGTTTTTTTTACGATGCAAGTAGCCCAAGGTTCAAATTTTTAATTATTCCGGGGAACGTGTAGAAAAAGATGAGGTCATAAAGAATAAATTTGCTTAAATTTAAAAGGTTTAAAAAAACCCCTTAATTTCCAAAACCGGGAGATAATGACAGTGTTTTAAATTGCTACAGCTTCTTTCAAAAAAAACCGGGGTTTTTCTCGTTCAAGAAACTTTCATCTAAAAGGGGGGTTATTTGCCTTCGAAATTGGAAAGAAAAGGGGTTCGATACTCTAAGGGCTTTCAGAATTTTTGGAATAACGTTTTTTTCCAAAAAAAATTTGATTACTTAATTTCACTTAAAGAATAACCGGGCTACGAAACCCCATGGAAAACAAAAACTCCTAGAAAAAGGGAAATTTATTTTGGTTTCTTTGCTTGAAGACGGGGGGAAACCGTTTTTAAAAGAATGTTAAAAATTTTTTTGGAAAACCCTCGCGCGGGGAAAAGAAAATTTCCCATATTTAATTTTTTGAAAAAAATTTAAAAAAAAAATTACAAACAAAAACAAACCAAGGCTCCAAAAATTGCCAAAGTATTTTTTCACAAAGGGACAAAATCTTGTTTTTGGGATAGCCAAAATTTCCCCAAAATGTAGGTTAGTTTGTTGTGGGAAAGGAAATTTAGCAAAGGGTTCGTAACTATTTTTTTCCAAAGGGAAAAATTTTAGAAAAAGCGGGGTCACAAGAGTTGAATTGCTTAAATTTAGGATTGAGGATAACTTGATTTCCAAAACCCCGGAGAAAACGACAGTCCCTTAAAATTTCGCCCCCTTTTTTTTTTCGAAAAAAACCCAAAGGGTTTTTCTCGTTCAAAAAACAAATTTTAAATTAAAAAAATTAGGATTGCTCGCCCCGAAATTGAGAGAGAAGGGGTCGATGTTTCAAAGGGCTTTCAGAACTTTTTTTTAAACTTTTTTTTCCAAAAATAAAATTGATTATTTAAAATTTTTCCACGTAAAGAAAAAAACCCCGGGTTTACGAAAACCTATGGATTACAAAAACTCCTAAAAAAAAGGGATCATTTGGGTTTTCCCATTTTTAAACAGTCGTGGGAACCATAAACAAAAAGAAGGGCTAAGAAGTTCCGGGAAAAACCCCTTTGGCGCCGAGGACAACGGTTTTCCAGATTTAATTATAAAACCCCCAAAAATTTCCAAAATTTAAAAAAAACAAAGGCTCCTAAATACCCAAATCATTTTTTCAAGAGGACGAACCCTCTAAATTGGGAAACCCAAAATTTCCAAAAAAGTGGGCTGCTTTGTTTTATGATGCAAGTAGCTAAGGTTCGTAATTAATTATTCCAAGAACGTGTAGAAAAAAGCGAGGTCATCAAAAGATGAAATGCTTGAATATAGGATTGAGGATAACTTAATTTCCAAAATCCGTAGATAACGACGGCGCATAAATTGCTACAGCTTCTTTGGAGAATAACCAAGGTTTCTCGTTCAAGATACTGTAAACCCTCTTTTAGTACCTAAATTTGTTAAAAACCCCCCAACTTTCCTAAAGATAAAACAAAACCCAAAATTTTTAATTTTATTTTGGGAACAAATTAAATTTTTAAAAATTCAAAACCCAATTTAAATTCAAAACCAAATTGTCAAAAAACCCCCAATTTTTAAGAACTGCGGCTCTAAAGCTACTTAAAACCCAAACCCTTTTAAGACCTTTAAAAAATTTTTAAAACCCTAAAAAATTTTAATCAAAAATTTAGTTTGAAAATTTTTTTCCCCAACTTTAAAAATTTTCAAAATTCTACAAAAATCAAATCAAAATCACAAAACAATGTAAATAAAATCCAAAAAAATTTTTCTAAAAGGCCTATCCCTTATTTTCCCCATGCATAAGCCTTACCCATAAATAAGTACCCCCAACCAACACCTTAATAACCTTACAATTGAATTTGGGAAATCATTTATAAAATTGGGAAAATTTAAAAAAAAATCTATGAAAAGAAATTTTCCATCACCTCTTCCTTATACAAATTTATGGCCCAAATTTTCACAAAAACATAGTTTAATTTTAATTAAAGGTGACAAGCCCACTCCAGCCTTTTAAAAAATTCCCATGGCAATCAAAAAAGGGGGAAAAGGGGGGGGCCATCTTTTGGTCACACCCATCAATCACTTCCTTTACCATAAATTTTCACCCTTTAATGCTTACATCATAAAGGGTTTGCAATTTTTAACTTTTTGTAAGTTTTAAAGACAATATTTTTAAAGGCTTTAAACACCCTTCTCTCTTCTTTCCCAAACCCGGCCTGCACTCCTCCCCTTTCTCTCATTTTAAATTTAAACTTTCACTTCATCTTTCCCTTTTTTTAAAACAAAAAAAAAAAGGGGAAACAACTTTACCCCAAAAAATTTCCTTTTTTCTTCCTTTTTGAAGCTTCAACTCAGGGCATTTTTTTTTTTTTTTCGGGCCTTTTTCCATAAATTTTAAACATCTAAACCATTAGAATTTTTCAAAACCCCCTTTTCCAAAAAAGACCAAAGAATTGGGGTTTTAAAAATAACAAAAAGGGGGAAGCAAATTAAAAAGGCTTAAGGGGAACCTTTAGGCACAACCACCAAACTTTCAAAAGGACGATTTAATTTGTTCTTGTTTTGGGGATTAATATTTATTTAAAGACTTGGATTTTTTAAAGATATGATTTAAGGGTTGAGTTTTAAAACACAAAAATTCTTTTTAAAGGGGAAAAAAACCCAAAACCATTACATGTTTTTTGAAATATAGCATGTAAATTTTTTTTTTTTTTTGGTTTTTGGTTTTGGGTAGGGACTTTTTTTAAAAATCTTTGAAGGGAAAATTTTAAAAGCAAAGGGAAAATCTTAAAATGAAAAATTTTGAAAAGGGGTAAGCATGCTGACAAAGGTTCCTAAATCTTTTTAAAATGGGATTTTGTTTCCATTTTTTAAAACATGCCCCCAAAAACAAACTTAATTAAAAAAAACCCCATCACATGAATTTTTGAAAAATAAACCCGGGTATGGCAAGCTATAAAGGGGGAGGTTTTTTTAATAAAAAATTTTAAAATTTTTTTATGGGGAGCATGATTTAAAAGGGATCTTTTGAGGGAAAGGGGAAATTTAAAGTTAAGATTTTTACACAAGTGGGTTAATCAAATTTTCCCCTTTAATTTAAAGGAAATGATGAAACAATTAAAAAACCCAAAGGGGGGGCCCCCTTGGGAAAACCAACTTGAACAGACTGGAACAGGGAAAATGGGGCCAAAAAATAGGTTTAAAATTAAAGAACAAATAAAAAAGGAAAAACCCCAAAGCAATATAAAACATAAAAGCCTAAAACCTAAACCCGGGGCCCTTAAAAACTCCCCAAAAAAATTTAAACCTGATCCTTTCAAAAAAATCGACCACAATTAAAAACCAAAAATTTTTTTTTAAACCCATAAAAACCCACCTAACCCCATCCCCCCCCAAAATTTCCTTTAACCCTTTTTTGAACAAAAACAACCCCTTTTTGAAACTTAAGCTCACAAAAAGGGCCCCAAAGGGAAGGGGTTGTTAGCCTTGGGAAATTTAAATTTAAAAATTGTAAATCTGACCCAAGGGGTTTTTTAAGCTTAGGAAAAAATTTAAAAGACCAACCCAAAGGGTTCCTCCACAAAACCCATTTCCAAAAAGGGCCCAAAAACATTTCCAACACATAGGAACGCTACTTTCTGACCCATGGACAAAATTTTCATACCCCCTTCGAAAATCTAACCTTCCCAAAATTTAAATACACTAAAAAACGATAAAATTTGGGACTATAAATCATAAAAATGGGTTTTAAAAAAAAAAGTTATACCATTGAATTTTAGGAAAAAAAAAAACCGGGGAAAAATTCCAGAACTGGGCTAAAAATATAATTTAAAAAAAAATTTTTCAATTTTCAAGGGGGGCTTAAATTTCCTTATAAAAATTATTTCAATCCCGGGGGAAAAATTTTTTGGGAAACCCTTTTCCCCGGGACTACTTTTTTAACCACAGGGGAGAGGAAAAATTTTCCCGGGATACTTTTTAACTTGATTGTCTTGAAAAGTAAATCCCCACCAAACTTATATTTTTTAAATTGGAGTTGGGGATAGGGGGATCATGTGTATAAATTTATGGAATTGATGACTTTTTAAAATTATATAAAATTTTTTTGGGGAAATTTTTGCATAAATTATATACTTGTGAATTTATGGAAAAAAAAGGGGGGGTTGATCACCCTGAAAAATCAATTAAAAATTTTGTTTAAGAACTCAAAATAAAAACATGCTTTCCCCATATTGCTTTTAAACCGGGTTTTAAAACACCGACGCCGTTTCACGCAAAATAAGGGGACTCCCCCGGAATACGAGTTTCCTAAAATTGGGCACTAGCTTTTCCATCATATATATTGATCCTTCTTAACCCGAGGGGCTTACTGGGGCCTGGGGGGCCCAACCGCCCGGCGAGGGGCCGATTTTTTGGGCTTCTGCTTAGGGGGTGTTTTTTGGGGACTGGGGGGCCACCAAAAACCCCTAAACTTGGGTTTTTTTAAAAATGGGGTTTTTGAAAAAGGGAATATTTATAAAAATTTTTTTAAAGTTTTTTTTTGGGGATGAGACATAGTGCAAATAAAATTTAAAACCCCAAAGGGTCTAAACCCCCCTTTTGGGTTTGGGTCTTAATTATCCCCAAAACCCCCGACTTCGGGGGCCAAATCCTGATCGAAAGCATTCCCTAGGTCACTGCATGCGTTGTATGGCTTTACTGTTTTTTTAGCTTTCATAGGATTGTGCACTAATAAATTTTTTCCCCTTTGGGGGTACTGATGAATTTATCTCACAACTAATTTACTCCCCAAATAATTTTTTTTGGTGCGGGAGAACCTCTTCTAAATTTGGGGCCACACCCGGGGAAGTCTGGGGTAGGGGGGTTTACCCGAAAAAGAGCGAAGGGGAATTTTTTGTAATAGATTATTTTTAATACTTTTTTTTTAATGCAAAACTTAGTTTTTATCTTTTCCGTTATTTTTTGGGATTCTTTTGTAATATTTTTTGGGGGTTCCCCACGGCCCACACAATTGTTAATTTAAACATAAAGTAATTTTATTTAAATTGCTCAAATTTTAAATTTGGGCTAGGGGTTTATTTAACAGAGGGGAAAAGGAGCCTTGTGTGTCGTATGAAAGGCCTATGATCAGCAAGGGGGTTGATAATAGACCTTTATACGGTACACGGCGACCTATCACGACAACGATACTGTTGGGTCGTTATACAAGTAGCCAAGGTTCGTAATTTAATTATTCCAAGGAACGAGTAGAAAAAGACGAGGTCATCAAGAGATGAATTGCTTGAATTTAGGGTTGAGGATAACATAATTTAGAAAACCCATAGATAACGACAGCGCTTAAATCGCTATAGCTTCTTTCAAGAATAACCGAGGTTTCTCGTTTAAGAAACATATCATCCAAAAGAAGGATTACTCGCCTTCGAAACTGAGAACATAGAGGTCGATACTGTACGGGCTTTCAGAACTTTTGGAATAACGTTTGTTCAAAAATAAGATTGATTGTTTAATTTCACGTAAGGAATAACCAGGCTACGTAACCCAGGTTATTCAAAAACAACTCCGAAAAAACAATGATTACATGGTTTCATGCTTGAGAGTCTTGAGGATCCATCATCTAAAGAATGCAAGAAGTTCTGTGAAAACCCTCGTGCCGAGGACAACAGATTTCCAATTTAATTATTTGAAATAAATCAAATTACTAAACTAAAAAAAAACCATGGCTCCTAATTGCCAAAGCATCTTTCACGAAGACCGAATCCTGTTATTGGATAGCCTAAATTCCCAAAAAGTAGGATAGGTTTGTTTTAGGATGCAAGTAGCCAAGGTTCGAAATTTAATTATTCCAGGGAACGCATAGAAAAAGACGAGGTCATCAAGAGATGAATTGCCTGAATTTAGGATTGAGGATAACTTAATTTCCAAAATCCGTAGACAACGACGGTGCTTAAATCGTTAGAGCTTTTTTCGAGAATAAACTGAGGTTTTCTCATTCAGGAAACATATCATCTAAAAGAGGGATTACTTGCCTTCGAAATTGAGAATGGTAGAGGTCAATACTCTAAGGGCTTTCAAAACTTTTAGAATAACGTTTGTTCCAAAATAAGATTGATTGTTTAATTTCACGTGAAAAATAACCAGACTACGTAACCTATAGATTACAAAAACTCCTAAAAATAAGGATTACTTGGTTTCATGCTAGAGAGTCGTGAGGATCTGTCGTCTAAAGATTGCTAAGAAGTTCTAGGAAAATCCATGCTCCAAGGACAACCGATTACCAAATTTAAGTAATTGGAATAATAAAAATTCCTAAAACTAAGCAATACTGAGGCTCTCAAATTGCCAAACCATCTTTCAAGAGGACCGAATCCTCTCATTGGATAAGCATAAATTCCCATAAAGTAGGTTAGCTTTGTTTTAGGATGCAAGTAGCCAAGGTTCGTAATTTAATTATTCCAGGGAACATGTAGAAAAACACGAGGTCATCAACAGATGAATTTGCCTGAATTTAGGATTGAGGATAACTTAATTTCCAAAATCCGCAGGTAACGACGGTGCTTAAATCGTTAGAGCTTCTTTCGAGAATAACCGAGGTTTCTTGTTCAAAGAAACATATCATCTAAAAGAGGGATTACTGCCTTCGAAATTGAGAAGAGTAGAGGTCGAACTCTATGGGCTTTCAGAACTTTTGGAATAACATTTGTTCCAAAATAAGATTGATTATTTAATATCACTTACAAAATAACCAGACTACATAACCCATGGATTACAAAAACTCCGAAAAAACAAGGATTACTTGGTTTCATGCTTGAGAGTTGTGAGGATCCATCATCTAATGATTTCCAAGAAGTTTTTGGAAAACTCTCGTGCCGAGGACAATGGATTTTCAGATTTAATTATTTAAAATAAACAAAATTCCTAAACTAAGAAAAATCGAGGCTCCTAAATTGCCAAAGCATCTATCACGAAGACCGAATCCTCTTATTGGATAGCCAAATTTCCCAAAAACTAGGTTAGCTTTTGTTTTAGGATGAGAGTAGCGAAGGTTCATAATTTAAGCATTCTAGGGAACGTATAGGAAAAGATTACGTCATCAAAAGAACAATTGCTTGAATTTAGGATTGAGGATAACTTAATTTGCATAGTCCGTAGATAACGACGGTGTTTACATCGCTACTGCTTCTTTTGGAATAACCAAGGTTTCTCGTTTAAGAAACATATCATCTAAAAGAGGGACTACTTGCTTTCGAAATTGAGAATAGCAGAGGTCGATACTCTAAGTCCTTTCAGAACTTTTGGAAAAACGTTTGTTCCAAAAAAGATAGATTATATAATTTCACGATAAGAACAACCAGACTACATAACCCATGGATTACAAAAAATCCTAAAAAACAGGATTACTTGGTTCATGCTTAAGAGTCATGAGGATCTATCATCTAAAGATTGCAAAGATGTTCTCCCGAAAATCCTTGCTTCGAACAACCGATTGCCAAATTTAATTAGTTGGAAAAATAAAAATTCCTAAAACTAAAAAAAACCCAAAGGCTCCTAAATTCCCAAAGCATCTTTCAAGAGGATCGAATCCTCTCTTTAGATAGCTAAAATTCCCAAAAAGTTGGTTAGCTTTGTTTTAGGATGCAAGTAGCTAAGGTCGTAATTTAATTATTTCAGGGAACATGTAGAAAAAGACAAGGTCATCAAGAGATGAATTGCTTGAGTTTAGATTAGGATAAAATTAATTTCCAAAATCAGTAGATAACGACGGTGCTTAAATCGTTAGAGATTTTTTCGAGAATAACCGAAAGGGTTTCTCGTTCAAGAGACATATCATCTAAAAGAGGGATTACTTGCCTTTGGGAAAATTTAGAACAACAGAGGTCGATACTCTAAAAGGGGTTTTTAGAAACTTTTGGAATAACGTTTGATCCAAAATAAGATTGACTATTTTAATGTCACGTAAAGAATAACCAGACCCACGTAACCTATGGATTACAAAAACTCCTAAAAACAAGGATTACTTGGTTTCATGCTGGAGAGTCGTGAGGATCCGTCATCTAAAGATTGCTGAGAAGTTCTAGGAAAATCCTTGCTTCGAGGACAACCGATTTACAAATTTAATTAATTGGAATAATAAAAATTCCTAAACTAAGCAATACTGAGGCTCCTAAATTTTCAAGCCATCTTTCAAGAGGATGTAAAACCTCTCATTGGATAGCTTAAATTCCATAAAGTAGGTTGTTTGTTTTAGGATGCTAGTAGCCAAGGTTCGTAATTTAATTATTCCAGGGAACGTATGGAAAAAAACGAGGTCATCAAAAGATGAATTGCTTAACGACGATGCTTAAATCGTTAGAGCTTCTTTCGAGAATAACCGAGGTTTTCGTTCAGAAAAACATATCATCTAAAAGAGGGATTACTTGCCTTCGAAATTGGGAACAATAGAGGTCGAGAATGTGAGGGCTTTCAGAACTTTTGGAATAACGTTTGTTTAAAATAATATTGATTATTTAATTTCATGTAAAGTTAACTGACTACGTAACCCGTGGATTACAAAAACTCCTAAAAAACAAGGATTACTTGGTTTCATGCTAGAGAGTCGTGAGGATCCGTCATCTAAAGAATGATAAGAAGTTCTTGGAAAACCTTCACGCCGAGGATAACGGATTTCCAGATTTAATTATTTGAAATAACCAAAATTCCTAAACTAAGAGAAACCGAGGCTCCTACATTGCCAAAGCCTCTTTAACGAAGACCCAATCCTCTTTTGGATAGCTTAAATTCCTAAAAAGTAGGTTAGCTTTGTTTTAGGATGCCAATAGCCAAGGTTCGTAACTTAATTATTCCAGGGAACGTGTAGAAAAAAACGAGGTCCCTCAACAATGAATTGCTTGAATTGGGTTGAGGATAACTTAATTTCCAAAATCCGTAGATAACGATGGTGCTTAAATCGTTAGAGATTTTTTCGAGAATAACCGAGGTTTCTCGTTCAAGAGAAAATATCATCTAAAAGAGGGATTACTTGCCTTTGAAATTGAGAACAACAGAGGTCGATACTCTAAAGGGGTTTCAAAACTTTTGGAATAACGTTTGTTTTCCCAAAAAAAGAATTTACTATTAATTTCACGTAAAGAATAACCAGACCACTAACCTATGGATTACAAAAACTCCAAAAAACAAGGATTATTTGGGTTTCATGCTAGAGGGGCGGAGGATCCTCATTAAAGAATCTAGAAGTTCGGGAAAACCTCGTCCGAGGACAACGGATTTCCAGATTAATTATTTGAAATAATCAAATTCTAAACAAAAAAAAAAAAAACCAAGGCTTTAAATTGCAAAACCCTTTTTTCACAAAGACCGAACCTCTTATTAATAGCCAAAATTTCCCAAAATGTAGGTTTGGTTTTTTTTAGACAGTAGCCACATTTGAAATTTAAATTATTTTGGAACTGTGAAAAAGACGGGGTCAATAAGAGATAAATGTTTTGGTGCGTGTTTATTGAAATAAATCGGTTATTCTAAAAGAAATATAGAAATTTTAAGCCCATGTTTTTTAGATTTTGGAAATTGAGTCTTCTCACGTTAAATTGAAGCAATTCACTTTTAGACGTAATCCCCCCCACCGTTGATAATTCCACAAATTATGAGTCTCGTCTACCCGCATCCTAAACAACTAACCAACTTTTTGGGAACTGGGCCATGGGATGGGAGGTTTTCTTCCTCTTGAAAGAAGCTTGGAAATTTAGGAGACTCACTTTCACGTTTTGGAATTTTGGTACCCCAAGTAAAAAAATCTACTAATCCGTTTCCCGGGTGCGAGGATTTTTGCGAACTTCTTCTAATGTTTTGATTAGGTCCTACGTCTGAAAAAAAACCAAGAAACCCTTTAATTTTAAAGTATATTGTAACCCATGGGGTCACGATTTTTTTTTATTCCTGATCGAGAAAACATAAATCCATTCTTCATTGGAACAAACTATATTCCAAAGTTTCACAAAAAACCCGAAGTTGGGTCTCACTGTTCTCCATTTCGTAGGAAGTATCCCTTTTTAGGTGCATGTTTATTGAACGAGAAAGGGGTTTATCTAGAAAAAGATACGCAATTTAAGCGCCATTTATCTATATTTTTTTAAAATTTTGATCTGCTCATCTTTAAATTTGAAGCAATTCGACTTTTCAGGGTTAATCCCCTGTACACTTTGATAGATTCCACAAATTATGATCTCGGCATCCGCACCTAAAAAAGCTAACCAACTTTTTGGGAACTGGGCCATCGATAGGAGGATTCGTTCCTCTTGAAAAAAGCTTTGGAAATTTAGGAGACTACTCTTTACGGTTTTTTGGGAATTTTGGATATTCCAGAAATTAAAAATCTACAAATCCGTTGTCCTCTGCGGGGATTCTTACAGAACTTCTTAGCAACGTTTAGAAACGGATCCTCACGATCTGAAATATGAGAAAAAGCAATCCTTATTTTAGTTGTATTGTAACCCATGGTCACGAGTCTGGTTCTTCCGATCGAGAAAACAATATCCATTCTTCATTGGGAAAAACATATTCCAAAAGTTTCACAAAACCCCGAGAGTTAGGATTCGGTTTTTCCCATTTGTAGGAAGTAATCCCTTTTTTAGGGCGATGTTTTTTTGAACGAGGAATCGGTTATTCTAAAAAAAAATATGCAATTAAGCGCCATCGTTATCTATAGTTTTTGGGAAAATTGGTCATGCCATCGTTAAATTTGAAGCAATTCGACTTTTCATGAGTAAACCTTGCACACTTGGTGAATTCCACAAATTATGAGTCTGGGCTATCCAAAACTAAAACCAACTAACCAACTTTTTGGGAACTGTGGCCGGGATAGGAGGATTCGTTCCCTTGAAAAAAAGCTTTTTGGCAATTTGGAGGCTCAGCTCTTCACGTTTTGGGAAATTTTGGATATTCCAAATTAAATAAACTACTAATCCGTTGCCTCGGTGCGAGGATTTTGCAGAATTCTTCGTAATTTTTGATAACGATCCTCACGAATCAAAATATAACAAAGCAATCCTGTTTTTAGTTGATATTGAACCCCATAGGTCACGTAGTCTGGTTATTCCTGATCGAGAAAAAAAAAAATATTCTTTTGGGAACAAACTTTATCCAAATTTCCCACAAAACCCGAGAGTTAGGATCTCACCTGTTCTCCATTTCGGGGGGAAGTATCCCTGTTTTAGTGCGTTTTTTTTTTTAACGGTAAAGCGGTTATTCTAGAAAGAAGATACAGCAATTTAAGTCCCATCGTTATCTATAGATTTTTGGGAAAATTTAAAGTCTGCTCATCGTTAAATTTTAAAAGCAATTCGACTTTTTCATACGTAATCACCTTTAACTTTCATAGAATCCTTAAAATTATGAGTCTGGGCTACCCGTATCCTAAAACCATGCAAACCTCTTTTTGGAACTGGGCGATGGGATAGGTGGATTCTTCATCTTGAAGGAAGCTTTGGAAATTTTAGGAGACTTGGATCTTCTGGGTTTTGGAATTTTGGTATTAAAGGGAAATTTAAATCTAAAATCCGTTGTCCCCTTTGAAGGTTTTTTGAAATTTCCCCCCAAAAATTTTTAAGGGACCCTTTACGAGTCGGAAATATAAAACCCCAACCTTTTTTTTTAGGTAAATTGAAACCCCCAAGGCCCTATCGGTTTTTCCAATCGGAAAACTTATATCCTTCCCTCATTGGGAAAAAAAAAATTTCCCAAATTTTTCCAAAAAACCCCGAGTTTGGGATTTTGGTTTTTCCCCCCTTTTTTGGAAAGTAACCCCTTTTTTTAAGGGGAGTTTTTAAACGATTAAATGGGTTTTTCCCTAAAAAAAACAGCAAAAGGGGGCCATCGGGTTTTTAAATTTTTTATTCCCCCTTTTAAATTTTTAAGAATTCGACTTTTTAAATTAATCCCTTCTAAAAATTTTATAGAATCCAAAAAATTTATTGTTTTCCTTTTCCAAAAATCCAAAAACCAAGCAAACCCTATTTTTTTGGGAACTGTGGCGATCGGATAGGGGGATTTTTTATTTTGAAAGTTTTTTTTGGGGAATTTTTGGAGCCCTTGGTTTTTCCCTGGGTTTTTGGGAAATTTTTGGAAAATTTTTTCCCGGGTAATTAAATCAACTAACCGTTGCCCTTTTTGTAAGGTTTTTTGGGAACTTCCAAACCAATATTGAGATAAGGGAATTTTCACGAGTTTAAAAATTTAAAACCAAGCAATCCTTGTTTTGGGTGATTTTTGTAACCCATAGGTCACGTTGTCTGGTTTTCCAGATCGAGAAAACATATACCCATTTTTTTTTTGGGGGAACAAACTATATTCCAATTTTTAAACAACCCCCGATCGTTAGGATCTCGGCTTTCTCCATTTCGTGGGAAAAAAACCCCTTTTTTTTGGGCGATTTTTTAAAGACAAAAGTCGGTTTTTCTAGAAAAAATAAAAAATTTTAAAAAGGCCATCGTTTCAAATTTTTTTTGGGAAAATTTTATCTCTCATTTTTTAAATTTTTGAAGCAATTACTTTTAAATACGAAATCACCTTTAAACTTTCAAAAACCCCCTTTAAAAATTAAATTTTCCGGCTATCCCATCCAAAACCAACAACCCAACTTTTTGGGAACGGGCCGGTTTTGGGAATTTTTTCCCCAAAAAGAAGTTTTTAAAAATTTTTAGGAGCCCCTTTCCCCTTTTTTAAATTTGGGGGAAATTCCAAGAAATTTAAAATCTACTAATTTTTCCCCCCTCTTTTGGGGGATTTTGCAGAATTTTTTTTCCAATTTTGGAAAGGGATCCTCACAAGCCCTAAAATAAAAAACCCAAGCAATCCTTGTTTTTGGGGAAATTTTAAACCCCATAGGTAAAAAAAGGGGGGTTTTTCCCCCGGAAAGCAATACCTTTCTTCATTGGGAAAAAACCCTTATTCCAAATTTTCCCCAAAACCCGAGAGGGGGATCTGGGCTTTTCCCTTTTTGGGGGGGCAAGAACCCTTTTTTAGGTGGTTTTTTTTTAAAAACGAAAAAGGGGGGTTTTTTCCCCTAAAAAAAAAATTCAGAAATTTTAACGCCATCTTAAAACCGTTTTTGGGGAAATTTTGTCAGCTCTTTTTTTAAAATTTTAAAAAAATTCAAATTTTTCATGACGAAATTCCCCTTTTTTTCATAAAAATTCCCAAAATTTTTTTTTCCCTCCTACCGCATCCAAAAAACCAAATTTAACCTTTTTTTTGGGAACTGGGGCCATCAAGGGAAAATTTTTCCCCTTTGAAAGAACTTTGAATTTGGGAGATCTTTTTCTCGGTTTTTTGGAAAATTTTAAAAATTTTCCCAAAAATTTTAAAATCTACAAATCCTTTCCTCTTTGGGGGATTTTTGGTTTTTAAAATTTTTTAAAATAAGGGATTTTTACATCTGAAATAAAAACCCAACTTCCTTTTTTTTAGGTGATATTTTTAACCCTTTGGTCACTTTTTTTGGGTTTTTATTAAAAATGGGAAAAAAACAAAATATCCTTTTTTCTTTGGGGAACAAACAATTTTCCCAAATTTTTTCCCCAAAAAACCCGAGATTTTAAGGGATTTTGGTTTTTCTCCTTTTCCCCGAGGCAAGAAACCCCTGTTTTGGGTTTTTGGCCTTTTAAAGAAAAAAGTGGGTTTAAATTAAAGAAAGAAGATACGCTTTTTAAGCCCATCGTTTTAAATTAATTTTTTGGGAAAATTTTTGTCATGCTCATCTTAAATTTGAAGCAATTCGCTTTTCATGACTAATCACCTTGTACACGTTATAGTTTTCCTAAATTATATCTTGGCATCCGCACCAAAACCAAGCTTCCCAAATTTTTGGGAACTGGGGCCCACGGATAGGGGGATTTTTCCTCTTGAAAGAAGCTTTGGAAATTTTAGAGCCCGGGCACTTCACATTTTTTGGAATTTTGGATATTCCAAGTAACTAAATCACTAATCCGGTGCCCTCGTGGGAGGACTTTTGCAGAATTTTATTACAATGTTTAGATAAGGGATCCTCACATCTGAAATATAAACCAACAATCCATGTTTTTAGGTGATACTGTAACCTAGGTCACGAGTCTGGTTTCCATCGAGAAAACTAAAACTTTCTTCTTTGGGGAACAAACTATATTCCAAATTTTTCAAAAAACCCGAAGTTAGAATCTGGGGGGGTTTTTTCCTTTCATACCCCGTAATCCCTTTTTTTTGGGTGCATGTTTTTTTAAAACGACGGTGGTTATTCTAGAAAAAAGATACATAATAAAAACCCATCTTTTATTATAGATTTTGGGAAATTTAGTCATGCTCATTTTTAATTTTGAAGCAATTCTTTTTTTTTGTGACGAAATCACCTTCAAAACTTTTCATAGTACCTTTAATTTACGAGTTTCGCTACCGCATCCAAAACCAAGCTAAAAACTTTTGGGAAAACTGTGGCTTTTGGGGATGGGTGGATTCGTTCACTTGAAAAAGCTTTGGCAATTTGGGAGACTCGATCTTCTGGGTTTTGGAATTTTTGGATATACTAAGTAATTAAATCTGCTAATCCGTTTCCTCTTGGTGATTTTTGCAGAACTCCTAAAAATTTTGAGATAATGGATCCTCACGATCTGAAATTGAAACCAAGCAATCCTTGTTTTGGGTGATTTGAACCCATAGGTCACGTAGTCGGTTATTCCGATCGAGAAAACATTTTAACCTTTCTTCATTGGGAAAAAACTATTTTCCAAAAGTTTCAAAAAACCCACATTGGTCTCGGCTGTTCTCCTTTCGTAGGCAAGTAACCCCCTTTTTGGTTTTCGATTTTGTTAAACGACTAGAGTCATTTTATTCTAAAAAAGACACAACAATTTAAGCGCCATCGTTATCTATAATTTTGGAAATTTAGTTTTTGCTCATCGTTAAATTTGAAAAAATTTCGACTTTTCATGACTAACACCTTCAAAAAACATTCATAGAATCCTTAAATTACGAGTCTCCCGCTTAAACCCACTTTAGTTGACCTAAGACTTATTGGGAGTACCTCCGAACGTTCCCAAAGATAAACTAAAAAAAATTTAAGTTTATATTTAGGAAAAAATTTAAAATTTTTTTACAATTCAAAAGCCATTACAATTCAAAAGCCAATTGTCGATAAAACCCAGTTTGAAAACTGCGAGCTCTAAAAGCTATTTAAAACCCTAAACCTTAAAACCATTAAGGTTTTTTAACCCTAAATAATTAATCGAAATTTAGTTTTGAATAATTTTATTCAACTTTAAAAAATTTCACTTTCTAAAAAAAATCAAATCATAAATCACAAAACAAGAAAGATAAAATCCAAAAAAGTTTCTTAAGGCAAGCCCTTATCTTCATGCAAAAGCCTTACACCATAAATAAGTAACCAACCAATCACCCTTTGATAACTTATCAATGAGATTGGGAAACATTTATCAATTGATAACTTATCAAAATCTAGTGAAAAAACAATTCCTATCACCCCCTTTACTTTTACTCATATGGCAAATTTTCACAAAAATCATGAGCTTAAATTTTAAAAAAAGTGACGAGACCACTCCATCCATTAAATACTTCCCATGGCAGATCTAAAAAGGGAAAAGGGGGGATGCATTTTCATTCACCCATCAATCTTTTCCTCTTACACCACTATTCACCCCTTAAACTTACACACAAGATTGCAATTGTTGATTTTTGAACTTTAAGACAATTTTTCAAGGCATTTAAACACTCCTTCTCTCTTCATTCCAACCGCTCACCCCCTCCCCATTTCTCTCACTTTTAATCCACTTTCATTTTTCATCTTTCTCTCTTTTAAAACAAACAAAAAAGGGGGAAAAATTTAAACCCCCAAAAAAACCATTTTTTTTCCTTTTTAAACTTCAACCCCACGGCTTTTTTTTTCTTTGCAGGCCATTTCTTTCATCATTTAAAAAATCATCTAAACCTTAAATCTTTCAAAAACCCCCCTTTTCCAAAAGACCAAAGAATTCGGTTTAAAAAAGGTAAGAAAAAAGGAGAAGCAAAGTTAAAGGCTTAAAAAAAACCTTATGCACAACCACCAAACTTTGCGTTAAGGACGAGTAATGTTTTTGTGATGTGTATTAATATTTATTTTTAGAAACTTGGTTTTCTTGAAGATATGAAAGGTTTTGAGTTTTATAGCACAAAAATTCGTTTTAAAAAAACAAACCCAAAAACCCTTTTACATAATTGAAAATGAGCATGAAAGTTGGTGTTTGTATGGACATTTTTTTTAATGTTTTGAATGGAAGATTTTAAGCTAAGGAAATCTTGAAATGAGAAAATTTGATAAAGGGAACATGCTGGGCGGAATTTTCCCGATCATTTTTAAATTTTATTTTGTTTCCTTTAGTTTAAAAAAAGCTCAAAAATAGACTTTAAATTAGGAAAAAACCATCACATAATTTTAAAAAAAAAATCAACTTTTATGGGATGAGCTTCACCTACACTTAAGGAAATAAAACAAGTTTTAAAAACCAATAAGGACCCCCCTTTGGGGCCAAAATGAACAAACAGAACTGGTAAATGAGGCCTAAAAATAGATAAAAGTGAAAAAACAAAGTAAAGGGTTAACCAAAGCAAGTAATTAGCATACAAAGCCCAAAAAATCAAAAACCCGGGCCTAAAAAAAAACTCAAAACAACTTAAACCTAAGAGGGGCTTCAAAAAAAATTGACCCAAATTAAAAAACCCAAAAAAGTTGTTTTTTAAGCCCCTAATAAATCCCCTAAACCCCAAAGCCCCCCAAAGCATTAACCTTAGTTTAACCAAAAACAAGCCCATTTTATAACTTAAAACCACTAAAAAAGGGGGCCCAAAATGTTTTAGCCTTAGGGAAAAAAATCAAAATTGTAAATCGATCTCAAGGGGTTTAAAACCCACTTTTATAGGCCCAAGACTTTTTTTAAAGGGGGTACCTCCCGAACGTTCCTAAGACAACTAAACCAAAAACTTAAGTTTAATTTAGGAACAAATTAAATTTTTTCAATTCAAAAGCCAATGTCAATTTTAAAACTAATTTCCATAAAAACCGGGCTTGAAAACTGCAGCTCTAAAACTACTTAAAACCCTAAACCCTTTAAAACCTAAGGAATTTTAAACCCTAAATAATTAATCGTAATTTAGTTTTAATAATTTCATTCAAATTTTTAAAATTTCACATTCTACAAAAATCAAATCAAAACACAAACAATGTAAGTGAAAATCCTAAAACAATTTTTTTTC
>JAMXBC010000479.1:0-21083 GCA_024138005.1 Lumnitzera racemosa | reverse complement strand
GACCTACATCCGAGATTGCATCACCCACTCAAATGGCGAATCGCACCTCATCGTATCATCGACAACAAGGACTGACAGACGTCGACAACATTCTGTTCACAAGAGATTGTCTATTTCCCATCACTACAGGACATGAGCATAGCAGGGAAGAGTGAATCGTCACTTCCAACCTCATCAGTTGGCGACTGCTTCGCAATCTCCTTGGACTTCACTTCTTCAAATTGTAACATACCGCCATCTGGCGAAGATGTGAACAAGCTTCTGGTCACTGGTTTGACAAGCAGCTGTCACATAGAATGTAACACTTTGGCACGACGCAATTTGAAGGTCGAAATGGAAAAGAATGCATGAGAGTGAAGAGATAGCTTGTGTACAATGGCACTGGCGTCGGCCAGCACTTCATTTCATCGTGATATCGTCACATCATAACTTTGCCTTCTCCATTGCATTGAAGACTGTAGCCACACTGCCCCAATTTCAACCAATGTTGCTCTGATTCTGCACCAATTATCAAGACCTCGTCTGCCATTCTCAACGCCAAGCCACTCATCTTCCATCCTCAAACTGGCATTCTTGCTGGGACTCTCCCCATGTGTTGATCCAGGTGATGCCTGCTTGTACACGAGAGATGATGTTTATGGCCAAGATCAAGGTTCTTGGTGAAGATGCCAGCTGCAAGCCCCATCCTTGTGTTGTTCGCCCTTGCAATCAGCTTCTCGATGTAGTCTGGACGAGCTGTCATCGTATTGGCAGGATGCACATGACAGGTCCAAAGATCTCTTCAGTCGTAATGAGCATGCTGTCTGTGCAGTTGGTGAAGACTATAGGCTTGACCCAGTAGCCATTGCTGTCAAACACCTGCCACATTGGGCTTCTCAGGTCCACCATGGATCAGCCTAGCCTTGTCCTTGTCAATGCCATGCCTGATGAGGCGCACCACCTTCTCGTGTGCACCTTGCTAACCAGTGGTCCAAAGTTGGTGTCATGTCATGCAGGGGTCCTGATCGATGTATGCATCTTCTCCAACAGCCTTTTTCAAATGCTGCCAGCATGCTTCGTGGGACGAACACTCTTGTGCCATTTGTGCAGACTGACCTGTTGAGAAGAAGTTCGCATCATAGCACCATTCACAGCATCCTCCACACCTGCGTCAGGCATGATCAGGCATGGTGACTTGCCGCCAAGCTCCATCGTCACATACTTCATGCCAGTTTGCTGCTGTGCTGGCGACTTGCAGCCTGTAGAGACCTGTCCAGTTGAACGACACCTTGGCAATGTTGGATGTGATGTGAGCATGGATCCAAATCACCAGCTCCTTGTTAAACTTTTGAAGACACCTGCTGGAAGGCCTGCTTCAGTGTAGATCTCAGCAAGCTTCAGTCCATGAGTGGCGTAACTCAGATGGCTTGTATACCATGCAGTTACCAGCTGCCAGGCAAGGGCTGACTTCCACCAAGGCGATCTGGATAGGATAGTTCCATGCGCCGATGCCAGCACAACGCCTAGTGGTGCCTTGCGGGTGTAATAGCAAGCGTCTGGCCTGAGCTGTGTCGTCTCTCCATTAGTCCACCTGATGCAATGAGATGTGCGTAGTATTCCAGGACATCCGCTCCAGTAATGATATCGACAGTGCTTGTCTCTGAGAATGGCTTGCCAGTGTCTAGTGTCTCGATTGCTGCGAGCTCAGGGTTTCCCTGGATCGCAAGATGCTGGCTGCTTTCAACAAGATCCCGCTCTCTCGACTGTCTTGTTGCTGCCCAATGCTGGGAATGCTGCTTCTGCTGATCCACTGCCTTGTCGATGCTTTGACGATCTGCCTTATGTATCGATATGATCGGCCTAGCTTTTTGAAGGATCGACAGTCTCAAAGGTTTCGCTTGTCTTGTGTCGCGGGCCCGTTGATATAAAACGGCACTGGTCCAGATCCAAGATGTGCAGCCATGCTCCGTGGATTGCAAGTCAGTATTTTTCAAGAATGCTGCAACGACAAGCACCTTGAAGAGCACAACCGAGCCGCTAGCTTTGGTCAAAAGTCGTCATGCAAGCTCGGATTTGCAAGCAAACCATGTCTGTTTCTAGTCAAACTATGCGTCAGTCGCCCGAAGAAAAACCCTGATCCACTGCCATCCTCAGCTCGCCTCCAATTTTTCTGAACAAGAGTTCCCGAACGTCACAATCTTTGCTCTTGGCACTCTGTAAGTCAGCAAGATCTTGCACGATCCTTTTATAGTGGGTCCATTCGATGCTTCTATGCGCATGGCCGGCCCTGGCTTACCATGTTGGATCGTAGTACATATGCACGACATCGTAGGTCTTCCCGTACCTTTTCACTTCCCTTCATACCTCCTCCATTCACAATGACGACGACACACTTGGCAACAGCAGATGTCGACAGCTATGACTTTTCATCGTTGGTGGTGGTACTGCTGGCTGTGTCATCGCTTCCAGATTGTCAGAGTACCTGCCAAGCAAGAAGGTACTTCTGATTGAAGCAGGTCCATCGGATTTCATGGACGATCGTGTGCTGCTGCTCAAGATTGGCTCAAGCTCCTAGGAGGTGACTTGGACTATGACTATCCAACGACAGAGCAAACCCATGGGCAATCTCATATCAGACACTCACGAGCAAAAGTCCTTGGCGGTTGCTCAAGCCACAACACCCTCATCAGCTTCAGGCCATTTGAGTACGACTGCAAGCGATGGGTGACCCAAGGATGCAAGGATGGGAGTTCAAGACGTTTATGAGAGTGCTTGACAACCTTCGAAACACTGTTCAGCCCGTCCCTGAGCGCCATCGAAACAGCTGTGCTTGGACTGGGTCAGTAGTTTGCTCCACAGCCATGAACATTCCCATCGTCATGACTTCAACAAGGGATCAAGGAGACTGGTGCTCTCAAGGAGAGCGTTGGCTTCTTCAACGTATCTTACAACCCAGACGATGGTCGACGAAGCAGCGCCAGTGTGGCATACATCCCTCCAATCCTGCGTGGCCAAGAGAAGCGACCAAACCTGACCATCCTACCAATGCCTGGGTTGGAAAGATCAACGTCGATGGTCCAAGGTTACTGGTGTTGAACATCCAGCTCAAAGACGGTCCCTCTCACACTCTGCGTGCCAAGGCTGAGACGATTCTATGCGCCGGAGCTATCGACACTCCAAGACTATGCTCCTATCTGGCCTTGGTCCAAAGCAGCAACTTTTAGGGCTTGACATCCAGTGGTGAAGGACTTCCAGGTGTTGGCGAGAACCTTGTGGATCATCCAGAGAGCATCATGCTGTGGGAGCTCAACCAGCCAGTTCCAGCAAACCAGACAACCATGGACTCTGATGCAGGTTATCTTCCTTCGTCGAGAGGTACCAAATGCACAGGTGATGGGTGGTGATATCGCAGATGTGATGATGCACTGCTACCAGATCCCATTCGTGTACAATAACTGCTCGTCTTGGCTACGAAACACCACAGCATGCCTTCTGCATGACGCAAAAAATTCCAAGACCACGATCTCGCGGCAAGCTATACCTGACCAGCAAGGTCCGCAGGTGAAGCCAGCTCTTGACTTCCGATACTTCACAGACCCAGAAGGATACGATGCAGCAACGATAGTGGCAGGCTTCCGTGCTGCAAGAAAGATTCGCCCAGGAGAAGCCATTCGCAGATTGGATCAAGCGAGAGATCGCTCCAGGTCCAGGTATTCAGACTGATGAAGATCTCAGTGAGTACGGTCGACGAGCTGCTCATACTGTCTATCACCAGCTGTACTACCAAGATGGGTGACGTTGCCAAGGATCCCATGGCGGTGGTCGATCCTGAGCTCAAGATCAGAGGTCTGCAGAAACTCCGTATTGTGATGCAGGTGTCTTCCCTGAGATGACAAACCATCAACCCAATGCTGACAGTCCTGGCTATTGGAGAGCGAGCTGCTGAATTGATTGCTCAGACTCATGGCTGGAAGGGTCTTGCTGGATCCAAGTTGTGATATCCCATAGAATGTCGTAGCACTTTAGCGAATGCATGTAATGATGTCCATACGATCAGCTCTGTCTCATCTCGTAGCTGGTACGCTGAAGCCTCTTGTCATGAAGTCGCCGTTGTGTCCTTTTGCAGATCCATTCTCCTTCGTGAACAAGCTCTTGACGTTGTCGCTCTGAAGCTTCGCTTCTTGGGCATTATCCTGTCCTCCAGTACCTTTGCTGTCAGTGCTGCTGTGGCTGTGCTGTTGATATTTGATGACTTTGCCTAACCTTGGCGTCGCTCTCTTTGGCTCTAATGCGTCCTTCTTGCGCTTCTTGCTTGACACCTTCTTCAACGAATGACTCAACCCTTCTCTTGCAAGGTCTGTAGTCTAAAGCTAGACGAGCGATGTCTGTATCCGATGTTGGAATAATGGGTATGGCATCGTTTGGCGCATAGTCTGTATCGCAGGTTGTACACTTGTCACCAGCAACCTCCTTCATTGCAACACCAGAGAAGGCATGTCCGCAAGGTACGAGGTAGGACGCCTTTGACCAGGTCCAAGTCGATCGCCAGTCACAGGACAAGTCCAGGTTTGTGATGCGCCACTTGGCGAGCTTGTGTTGAACTTGACCTCTATGACATCTTTGAGAGTCTTGATGCTGCCTTTAGACACACGCTTGATATCGTCTGCCTTCGTACCATCGAGAAGGAACTCCAGTATAGTGTCCTTGTTGTATAGCGTCCATACGCATCTGATACAACTGGTTGCACCAACGGCTTCTGTGAGACAGGATCGGTGGTCCAGAGGTAGCCTTGCTGTTCTTGTTGTGTCTCTTGACTTGCTGTGCTGTTGGATTGCGAGCAGCCTCCTTTACAAGCTCTCGTCTCGTCGGTATACTGCCTCCATCATTACCCATGATGTCGATTAGTGATGTACGTTAGAAAAGGCGAGTCAGGAAGCGAAGGCAGGCTTGACCAAGACAATCTCAGCCAATCAAATTCGGGAGGACCCTGCATAAAAATGGAAGGAGCTACTGACAGTGTGGAGTGTCTTTGAGCTAAGGTATCGACGTCTGACTTCAAGATCGTCTATCAGGAGTCCTTTCGACCTTCTCAGACCTGTCAAGTCCACAAGTGATTCCTCACAAGCATAGCAGGCGAACCGAGCCACAAGAGGTACAAGATGTGGACAGCAGCAAGGGTAAAGGATCCTCAGCACACTCAACCAGTGCTCGCGTGCCCACTCTCAACGGTATTCCAGGCACACGACACCAAGCAGCTATGGCGGATGTCGAACGGCCTATCGCCAAGCGGCGCGGCATATCAAGCTCTGCAGTCGACATGCAGTCAACAATGTCAGCACCTGGCTCGATCAAGATCAATGTCACAGATGCATACATCATTGATCATGAAGTGGACACCGGCAGCAACGGAAGCAGCCCTCACAGCAATCCAGACGACACAGAGACTACATATCAACATCATAAGCGAGACATACGATTGCCAAACCACACAGCTGTCGTCAGTCATGTAGCCGCCGACATTGGTGGATCACTTGCCAAGGTTGTCTATTTCTCACGAGAGAATGGACATGCCGAAGCTGGAGGACGACTACACTTTCTCATCTTTCGAGACCAACAGGATCGACGAATGTTAGAATACCTACGGACATTACAGTCAAAGCTCAAGCAGGCTGATGGCACTACACCGAACAAGCTGCAAGTCATGGCAACCGGAGGTGGCGCATACAAGTTCTATGACCGTAATCAAGGAGAGGCTTGGTGTTGAGGTACAGCGGAGGATGAGATGGAAGCCTGATCAAAGGTCTTGACTTTTTCATCACACAGATCCCAGAGGAGGTCTTCAGCTACGACGACACAGACACAGAGAATCCCATCACTACCTAGAGCAAGGACAGACATCTATCCCTACCTGCTGGTCAACATGGTAGCGGTGTGTCCATGATCAGGTGTCTGGTCCGTCAGACTTCAAGCGTATTGGAGGAACATCCTTGGCGGCGGCACATTCTGGGGCCTACTATCACTCCTCACTGGCGCACGAAGCTTTGACGACATGTTGGCTATGGCAGAGAAGGGAGACAACTCAGACATTGATCTGTTCGTTGGCGACATCTATGGCGAAGGCATGGGTATGAGAAGATTGGTCTCAGCGAAAAGACCATTTGCGAGCAGCTTCGGCAAAGTCCTGAAACGCAAGCGAGAGGCAGAACGACAGGCAGAAGATGGAAACATGTGGATGAATGGCGATCGTGAGTCAAGAGCACCTCAGTGGAAGACGACAGCACATCGCAGCGCAAGCTCGTTGGTGATGGTAGAATGTTCAAGCCAGAAGACATCTCTCGATGCTTGCTGTATGCTATAAGGTGAGTGCTATGGTATGTTAATGTACAGTGCTGACTTTGCAGTAACAACATCGGCCAAATTGCATATCTGCAATCAGAGAAGCATGATCTGCAGCGCATCTACTTTGGTGGCTCCTTCATTCGTGGCCATCTTCAGACCATCCATACGCTGTCGTATGCCATCAAGTTCTGGAGTAAAGGCGAGAAGCAGGCTTACTTCCTACGCCACGAAGGGTATCTTGGAGCAGCTGGGAGCATTCGTCAAGCGTCGTCCTTCAGCATTAGGTCGTGTGAAGGAATGAGCTTCATGCCCATCGTCCAAAGATCGGAATCTTCTGGTACATCTCCTCATACATCTTACCGACCCATCCAGGTGCTTCTCCTGCACGTCCAATCACGCCAAAGCTGCCAGCCATCCACAGGAGTGTTACAGCACCTGCCACAGCATTGATGCCGTAAACAAACGCCTCTTCTTGACTAGAGCACGCTCTGCACCAAGAGTGGGAGCTTGATCAGGTGTCAAGCCAAGCCATTTGGCAGCACCCCAGGTGGAATGGAATACCAATACTGAGATCAACGCTGTGAAGCCTGCGAAGCTCACTACAGGATGCTTTGCAAACGCATGAGCCACATAGCTGAGGTTGTTATTGGAGCTTCCGCCTGGGAAACTGGTTTGGGATAGCTCTGTTGATGTATGTGTGTCCCAGCAGGAGAGGTACTCCCAGATATCCTAGCTTGCTGGTACCTGAACAGAGCAGGCCATAGAGCTGTACTGAACTGCCTCCTTTCCTCTTTGTCTCTGCTCCATACCTCTTTGCATTACCCTCCTCCTGTACAATCGTAGCGCAACACCACTGGCAATGTGTGCGGCCAAAGGTGCAATGACAAATAGTGGTTCTGCTATTGGCCAGCTCTGGTAGTATGGTCTCGTGAGGAGGAGGTAAGGTTCACTGGCAGGAACGCTCTGCATGACGAGAGGAATGATTGATGTGTGACGATGTGTGCTGTCGTGAAGGCTGTGAAGGCGTACGAGGAGTACTTCTGTATCCGTATCAGATACCATGCTGGCGAATGTTGTGATAGTCCGAGTGAGTGTGTCTGCGCCGGCGCCTCCTGCTCTGGGAAGTAGTCATTCTTGTAGTCGATTGGTGTCTCGCTGACAGGCGATGGCTCCAGCTCTCTCAGCTCAGAGGCGTCCATCGTTGACGTGTGACGATGTTGGTGTCGGGCAGCAAGTGAGGTTGGTGTGGCTACAAAGCGCATGTGACAGCTTCAGCCCTACGACCTTTGATGCAAAGCTTACCTTCACTCGACAGACCAAACCACACTAGACGTGCTTGGATGTGCCAGGATCACTTGCTGGCATCACAGACAGACTCAAAGATCCGCCTGTGTCATGGCGCAGGTATGGACAGCAGTAGTGGAAGAACGCACTCTCACATGCTCACAGCGCTGGGCAGCACCATCGAACGTCGATAACAGTCGACGCTTCTTCTGTGAGTGGGTAGTACATTTTTACAAGAGCTCACACTGATTGCACAGGCGACCTGTGCCAGAAGGGCTATGCAAGATTCACAGATCTAGAAAGCCACGAAAGTGACTATGATCACCAACATCGAAAGGTATGAAGTACCAGACACAAGAGCTCACCTAACCTGCCACAGCGAGAGAAGGAACGCAAGCAGCTCAGTAAGGATCAAATGCTGAAGCCAAAGCTCGAGCTGCAGAAACGTCGTGCCAAGCAAGAGACTGGCATGAAGGCGATCAGCATCACTCCTGCCAAGGAGAAGAAGGCACCTGTCTTCAGACTGGTGGGACAATCGTCTTCACAAACTGCACAGCTCCCTCAGACTATATCAAACTCTCGACGCTGAATCCTTCAGATCCTTCGACAGCTACATACGACAACGATCAAGTGGTGCAGTCAGAAACGGATGGTACGAGGATCGCTACGATCCATCAGCGATCACTGGCTGCGATGACGACTGCCATACATGTCATGGTAGAGAAGGTGGCTTCCGGCTCTGAACAGACATTCAGACTGACAGCGTTCAAGCAAGGCGTTGAGAGGATTGGTTAAGAAGGGTAGTGATGGTACATTGCGTAGTCATACAGGTTCGCTCAAATGCAGCAAAGGATCGGTCATGCTTCTGCTTGTACCTCAGGCGCAGCAGGCGCTTGCACACTGGGGTCAAAGAGTGCTTTCTGCCTTGAATACCACGCCAAGCCTCATCCTCCTCACTGAGCGCTGTGACTGTGACGTCCAGCTCATGAATGACGCCCTCGTCAAACTTTTGATATGCGCCAACTTTTCGCTTGGGTCGGATTTGACTTCGCTCGCCCACTGGATAGATGTATGCTCCTTTGCTGAGTCTTGACTCTGATGTGTGTGGTAGAGCTGTCTCAGGATTGTGAATGCGATGGCGACAGAGTCGTTCCAGATGTTGACACCATCTCCATGCTGTACTTGTGTCTCGTATCTTCGAACACGATTGTACTTGAAGATACCGTTGCCAGCTGAACCTTGCTCAGTGTAGAGCTCATCATCATCTCGGCCGTCGTCTCGATCATCGAACTTGCGCTTGATGCCAAGCACAGTCTCCGTCTCTGGCAGGAAGAAGTCATACTCCCAGTGTACCATAGGTTGTGGATCTCCAGATTCCTCATTCCAGGCTTCTTCTTGCGCTCCCATTCAGCCAGGATCTGCTCGTCAGCGATAGGTTGTAGCAAAGCCATGTCCAGCCGATTCTCATATGCATCGGTCCGAGCAACAGGATTTGTAGAGTACTTGATGACTGTGTATGCGCCGCTCTCTGGGAGTGCATCCAGATCTGGCAGCACAGGATAGCTGTCCAGTAGTGTGACACCTTGCTTTGAAGGGTGCCTTGGATGTGACCATGCCTTAATCTCTTCCGTTGTGATTTCTGCTCCTCTACGATCTGACTCTTGTTCGCATCCTGTGGATATGCAATGTCGAAGCCTTTGACAACACTTCGTAGGATATTCTTTGGATCGTCCTTGTCCACCACTGCCTTTCGTCGTGTGTTCTCCTGCTTCTTAGGCCACTCTTTGCGGTCGATGATGTGAACATCTGCGTCGCAGCAGATGCTGTATACTCTGTTCGTCGCAGGAAGGAAAGCATTCTCAGCAATGCCAACGCTTTTCGTCAAACTAGCCAGTGGTCGAAGAAGTGCTCTGTCCTTTCTGGGTCAATAGGTCCAGCATGTGGGTCGGCCAATATCGCTGTAGCCACGTCAGTCACCATTCAGTCCTCTCAATCATCATCTCACCTGACTCATCACCGCCGAACACTCCTGGTATACCCACAAGGTCAATCTCCATTCCTAGCTCTGCATCTGCCTCAATGTTCAGCGGCTGCTCTCGCGCCAGCCGTGATGCAAATCCTGCACTTGTGTATTTTGGGCCAAGACCTGTGCCCGGAATATCGAGCAGCTTTGGTGGAAGAGGTGGAGGGGTAGTTTGGTTCGAATATCGGATCTTTGCGATGTAGTCTTGAAAGACCTGTGGTCTTGTGAAGCCATGATTACGTGAAGTCGTTCGGTGCGCTGATGTGCGATGGTGATGTACGAGAGATCAGGCGTCCATTAGAGAGCTTCCAGACCTTTGCATGCCGCAGAGGATAGTGTTAGATGGGTTGTCGCGTCAGGTTCAAGTGATTGTTCAATTCTTGAATGGCGTCTCAATAAGCTCACCAATCCTCAGGCAGCCACGTGACTTCCTCACATGCAAGCGGCAACCACGTTTGCCAAAATTATTGGTTACGCTGCACTCTAGCGACATGGGACAGTCGAGCTCTTGTGGACCAGCAGAATGGCGTCCATATCAAGCAGTATCGACACTGCAACTGCGAATCGTTTCTTCTACGGTCAGGCGTGCTCAGCTCAGCTGCACAGAATGCCATCGAGCAGTGGTTTTGAACACAACACAAAACAAAGCAGGTCACAGCTTACTCTACAACACAATCACTCTTGTTCCAAGACTGCTTTACTGGACAATCAGCTTCGTCACACTCACAGTACCATCATGGCTGTTCTCTTTCCTTACGACAACTTTGACCTTCACGATGAACATGACGACAATTCTCCTGCTGCTAGCAGTGGTCATTTCCACGGCCAGCTGGTTCGTGAGATATCGACTGCTGAATATGTACTCTCGTCTCCCTCCAGAGCCGCAAAGGAAAGAACCAGAGGTCGAAGTGTTCCAGAGACCCAGGATCCTTCTAAACCAGGCTTGAGCAACTACTTTGATGAGTTTCTCAGTGCTTCAAGGTCTTTGGCTACCTTGAGCGACAGTCTTTCACGAGCTCACCAGGACGATGCAAACGAGGAAGCTGATAGCTGGCGAGACACTTTTGCTTGAGGAAGAGAAGGGATTCTGCATCGTTGTCGATGGGCTGGTTCAGATCTTCGTCAAGTCTGGTCGTGGTCATCTTTCGACAGTGAGTCTGCAGTCATCGACGACGACCAGCCTGAGGAACAAGATGAGGGCAACCGCACTTTCAGCTGCTCACGAAGTCAGGAACGGCGCTCCAATGTCCTCGTTGTTCTCCATCTTGGCGCTGTTCACAGAGAAGTTCAAGCTACGCACGAACACCTGATGAGCATCCTGACATCGACCTTGGCAATACAGACAGTCAGCACTTTCAGGACTGAACATCGATGGTGTTGGCTACACACCTGATGGCGTGAGATCGCAGAGTCCTGCAACATTTGGGCTACACTCTGTCTCACGCTCAGGATCCAGACATCGTGCACACTCTAATCTCGCAAATGGTGCAGTATTGCGAGAGCCGCCACCTTTGGCGCTTGATAGCAGTGATGCGCACAATCCTGCCAGCAGCGAAGATCGAGCTATATGCTTCCAGAACAAGAGACGCCCTAGACCAGCACCACAAGCATCAGCACACCCAGATATCGTCGCTCGTGCCACTGTCGATACCACGATAGCAATCATACCAGCGACAGCCTTCCATCGACTGACTAGGATCTATCCAAAGGCGACAGCACACATCGTCCAGGTGATTCTTACCAGGTTGCAGAGAGTCACCCTTGCCACAGGCCATGCCTACCTTGGTCTGACAAGCGAAGTCCTCAGAAACTGAACGACTTATGAACAAGTACACCACATACGACCTGCCAGACTTCCTACACGGCCAGGCGCTGGACCACCTGAAAGAGAAGTTCAGGAAAGAGCAGGAACGCATACCGCGAGAGGAGAGCATGAAAGGTATCGCTCTGCACAATCCACACATACTACACAGGCGAAGGTCAAGCACAAGCTTGAGGCGAGAGGCAGCACTGTCTGCGCGGATAGCAGCAAAGAAGGACAGCGCAAGATCAGCACGACTGCCTGATACTCTGCCTAATGAGAAGGCTCGCATGAGCGCTGGCGATCTCTTGACTAATATACATGCTGCTAGGAACCCTGGGCAGAAGGACATCCCCAAAGTTTCAGAGCCATACCTCTCTATCCAGGACCCTGGTGCTACTGGAGTGCTGGAGGCCAAGCCAGAGCATCCTTTTGATGTCCACAAGAGTCCAAGAGCATCTCTGGTCCGCCAAGAGCCCATGGATGGTGATCTACTTTTCAGGCAATCTATCATGGAGTGCATGGCCAAAGCCATTGGTCTGACCAACTCAATGGTGGAGGACGTTCAGAATCAGTGGCAGCATCGCCACGCCTGGTTTCATGGGACTCTAGGAGACAACTGCCATCTTCAACAACGCATTTGGCATGATGGACATGTATGATGGCTCAGGTGACGGAGATAGTGAATCCATCGCGTCCGCATCAGCCTTCAGTGTCACAGGACTGCATGACGTCCTCGAAGATATGAAGAATGAGGTGGAGATCGTTATACTTTCCAAAGGATGCAGTGCTGGTTGAGGAAGGAGAGCGCAACCCAGGGCTGTACTATGTCATCGATGGTTTCCTGGACGTCAACATTGCCGCAGATGCTGAGGGCAACATGAACATGCTTGGTGGTGACGATGTCAGCAGCGGCATTGAAGCAGCAAAGCTTCTCAACCCACATCTCCGCCGTCAGAGCCAAGGCGGATCATTCTCATCTGGCGATGGTCATCACAAAAGAAGCCAAACAAGAGTCTCTTCCTCATCAAGCCTGGAGGACTTGCAGGCTATCTGGGTACTGTGTCATCCTACAGGTCTTCGTCAACGTCACAGCAAAGACGGACGTCTTCGTTGGCTTTCTTCCTCGTGCTGCTGTGGAGAAGATCGTCGAGCGAAACCCTGTCGTCCTGCTCACAATGGCGAAACGACTGCTACATTGCTACCTCGCCTCATTTCACATCGACTTTGCTCTGGAGTGGGTACAGATCAATGCTGGACAAGCCATCTATCATCAGGATGACGACAGCGATGCAATCTACATCGTCCTCAACGGTCGTCTGCGAGCCATCAAGGAGAGCAAGGAGGCCAGATGAAGGTCATTGGCGAATACGGTCAGGTGATAGCGTTGGTGAGCTTGAGGTCCTGACGGAATCAAGCCGCCCAGGCACACTGCATGCTATACGAGACACTGAGCTGGCGAAGCTGCCAAGACACTCTTCAACAGTCTAGCTCAGGAACATCCAGGCATCACGATCAAGGTATCGAAGATCATAGCTTCACGCATGAGAGCACTGATCGAAGGACCAATGGCAGAGCCTAACATCGAAACCAAGATGACAGTCTCCAGATCAAAGGCAACATCTACACACAACCTCAGGACAGTCGCCATTGTACCATGTACTGCTGGCGTACCAGTCGTGGACTTTGGCAATCGGCTTCAGCAAGCTCTGCATCAGGTTGGCGCTGTCAATGGAGTCACATCACTTAATCAAGCATCGATCTTGAGCCACCTTGGCAGGCATGCCTTCAACAAGCTGGGCAAGCTCAAGCTGTCACAATACCTAGCAGATCTAGAGGAGAAGTATGGTCTTGTGCTGTACATTGCAGACACAAGTGTCAAATCCCGTGGACGATGACATGCATTGCTCAAGCGGACTGTATCTACCTGGTGGGCGTAGCAGATGCGTCGCCAAGCATAGGTGAGTACGAGAGATATCTGCTTACCACAAAGACAACCGCACGAAAGGAGCTGGTACTGCTGCACCCTGAACGATACTGCCCAGCAGGTCTCACTAGACAGTGGCTTCGCAACCGTCCTTGGATCAATGGCGGACATCATCATGTGCAGATGGCTGTCAGGAATGAGTCTGAGCAAGCTACACCACTACGAGGAAGATTGGCCAAAGCCATCAAGCAGAGAGTGCAGATCCTACAAGCAGAGATCCAAAGTACACATCACGACGCATTCGGCAGACACCACTATATGCTGCTGAGACACCATAAAGGGCGACTTCCACAGGCTTGCTCGCAGACTGTGTGGCAAGTCAGTTGGACTGGTACTTGGAGGTGGTGGAGCTAGAGGGCATTGCGCATGTGGGCATCATCAGAGCACTGGAGGAAGCAGGCATACCCATCGATGTGGTTGGTGGTACTTCCATTGGCTCTTTCATTTTGGGGCTCTGTACGCTCAAGATGCTGATATCGTGCCTATGTATGGCCGAGCCAAGCGTTTTGCTGGTCGCATGGCTAGCATGTGGCGCTTTGTTCTTGATGCCACATACCCATCAGCATCGTACACAACAGGTCAGAGTTCAATCGGGCATCTTCAAGACTTCGGTACCAAGCAGATTGAAGGGTTGTTGGCTTGAATTCTACTGCAACACAACCAACATCAGCAAGTCAAGGCTTGAGATACATACAAGCGGATACGTCTGGCGGTACGTGCGAGCGAGCATGTCTCTCGCTGGACTCTGCCACCGCTTTGCGACGATGGTGACATGCTGCTTGACGGCGGCTACGTCGACAATCTGACAGTCTCACACATGAAGAGTCTTGGCGCAGACATCATCTTCGCCATCGACGTTGGCTCGCTGGATGAAGATACACCTCAGTCATACGGTGACTCCCTATCTGGCATCTGGGCATCTCTCAATCGATGGAACCCATTCTCGTCCATTCCCAACCCTCCCACCTGTCTGAGATTCCCAAACACGATTGGCATATGTAAGCAGCTACGACAACCTTGAACGAGCCAAGGCAGTTGCGGTGTCAAGTTTCCTGCGACCTCCAATCGAGCATTACGGCACTCTTGAATTTGGCAAGTTCGATGAGATCTACCAGGTAGGCTACCAGTATGGCAAGCGCTATCTTGCAGAGCTGCGAGAGGAGGGTTTGCCATTCATGGAGGAGACAGAAGAACGAAAGAACCTCAGAAGGACCATGGCACCACGACGAGCAAGCATATAGACAGCTACAGCATACTTTATCTAGCCATATGCTATACAATGTCCAGCCCATCGTCATCGTCATCATTCATGATCATATCGTTACCGCCACTCTCACGACCAGGTTGTTTTTATACCCTTGGCGAGCTTGAAGCGGGCCTGCTTTGCAGGACTTGTGCTGCGATCTGTCTGTTGATCGTAATGCACTTCGAGCTCGTGGAGCGCTGAGCTTGGTCTGTCCTCGCTCAGGGCTGCCCAAATGTCCTTGCCGTGGCTCAAGCAAACCGCCTTCCTGGCACCCCCCAGCCAAGAGCTTCAGTACCGGCTGACGAGATAGCGCCAATGCCAAAGTGTCGTCGACGATCCTTGGCTGGCGACAAACGCTGCTATCTGCCTTGCGGCCTAAGCAAGCCAAGCTCAGCAGCAGTAGGGCTTGGCGAACATTGGCTGCTCTGAAGTAGAGTCAGCGTCACTGCTGCTCACTCCTACTTTGCTCTGAAGTACTCTCCAGCCACACCCCACCACCCATATCAGCAAGCTTGGTTGCCAGGTCTCGTTCACGCTGTGAAGCAGCATGCGTCTGCGTGAGACTTCGGCTCTGCTCAGTTTGTGTAAAGCGTCGGTATCGTCGTCGTCGAGAAGCTTGGCAGAGCTTACATGCTTGCTGGCATGGCCTGCGCTCCAGATCTGACCTGCTTCGTAATCGTTCCTTATCGCCGTATTGCGCTTGCTCTTCTGCCGATCAGGGCTCTTGCCACGCCACATTGTATTGACTTCCATCCTGCCTTTCCTTGCTCTTTCCATGTGAGGTTGACATGGAATTCACAGTACGATGACTTCGCCTTGTTGACCCATGAACTACACTTGTTGCCATCCTTCTTCACTGCTGTACAGTAGCCGAGATCCCTAGCAGTACCAACCTCCAGTACACTATCATCGCTGGAGGAGATCTTGAGGGAGAAGTGGCCGTTGTGCTGATTCGTCCTTGGCGGCATGATGGCAGGGTTGAGTATAGCGATCAGAGTACCTTCAGTCAGTTTCCAGTACTTCTCAAAGCCAGTTCCAAAGAGGTAGCAGTCAACCTGCCAGTTGAGATCACACAGCCGCAGTACCATGAACTTGTTCTTTGCCATCCTGGTACCATCTTGGTCCTTGTGCTTGTCCACTACCTTTGCGTCTCTCGTTGTGGTGCGGCGATGTCTTCTCAGCAAGAAACCGAAGACAACGTAATCTCCTTCACAATCAGGAGGTTCGTACTGCGGAGCTTTGACCTCCTTGAGAAGGCGAGGAATGGTATACACCTCGCAGCCCGCAAGGACTTGGCAACCTCCGTGTGTGACATTGATCGTGATGAAAGGTGAATCTCTGAGAAGGCGTCATAGAAATCTGCGTCCTTAGAATTCGTCTTACGCTTCTGGGCGCAGGCTCGCTGGGTGCTGTGCTGCTGATGATGGATGGTGCCGATCTGAAAGGCTGGTTTCGATGTGGAAGAGGTCGTGGTGGCGCTCTGCACTGAGCTGAGCGAAAGACTTGCTTCTGATGCCATCAAGGCGATCGCTTCTATCCTGCTTGTCCTGCAACGATGTGCGTATGTTAGCAAGACGCTGATTGAATGATGACACTGGGCTTCTGCGTGGGTGCAGGTGGGATATGGCTGGCATGTGTGCCCTAGTGGCCGCTTGAGAGATACAGTCTCTGCTCGAGCATCGCTCAGACCAAGCCGTGCTCGTGCCGGTGAAGCGGTGGCTGTAATGTGATCGTAGTCTTAGTTGGCGAGAGCTGAACGAGGACATCTTGGGTGCTGCTTTCAACTCGTCTTCGCTTTGGTGGCGATGTGATTGACGGCGTTGACGACTGATCTTGACCACGTTTCCTGGCGAGATCTCTGAGCTTCTTCTTCGTCTCCAGGATCTGCAGCTCCAACTTGAGAGACTCCTCGTCCTGTAGCTCTGAATCGTCCATCTCTTGTGGGCTCTGCAGCCTCGCTCCTCCGGAAGGCGACAAGCATCTCTCACGCCTAGTATCCTGAATGTCTGCCCATCTCTTTCTGCCACTTGGCGAGGATAATAGTGCTTCGAACGGCGACTTCGGCGGCCAGTTTGGAGCGGTCTGATTGTTGTCGATCGAGCTCGTGGTGATTCGCGAATGATCACCATAGTGTAAAGGGAGGCATATGCGATGTCTGTAGGGTGCCAGGATAGTGTTGGATCATTGTTGATCTCAGATCAGCATGCTGTGTTACTGTCAATAATGATGTGCGGTTTGTGTAACGAGGAGTGAGGTCAATTTGACAACGCGTGCAGTCGCGTCGAATTCGCGCCTGCCGACATTGATGAGCAGTCTAACAACATCACTGTCTCTGAACATCACATCGTCGACAGCAGCACAATACGAGATGCATGTTTACTGGCAATAGACTTATCCAGCATGGTCAAGACGAGGATCAAGAAGGCTGTAAAGCCAACGGCACCACGGATAGAGTCCACCCAAGCATCTCTAGCAAGGCCACTTGATGAGAGCGTCCAGCATCCACCACATCTATTCATCTTGCCAAAGGACCTCGCCGACGACGCTCGCATACTCACAATACCAGACTGGTCGTCATCAAGCAGGACGACGAAGCTATTAGTCTGCCCAACGAAAGGATTCTATGAGTTCACGAATGCCGCAGAGGCTAGAGCCTGTCGCAGCTGGCTACTGACGCCTGATCAGAGTCCTCAGGACGCAGAGCTCTCAAGCAGGATGGCTACGTGCTGAAGCGTCAGATCTTGCTCATTGCCACGCCGATCGATCCTGTATTCGTAGTGCTTGCACTCATGTCAGCCAGCACCGAATCAAAGGACGCATATCTGTCGTGCTCAGACTTCATCTTCGCAGCAGACATCACTGGTTGGCAGCATCTGCAGCAGATACTCAGACAAGACAGCTTCGCCGGTCTCTTGACAAGGATGGAGACAAGCATGGCATCAATCTCAGAGTGCATGAGCTTGGGCGACGACGACACTCTCTATAGACTTTCTCAACGGAAGGTCAGCGATCTCTTGGGAAGAAAGCAGTCAAGCTGGCTGAGAGTGGTCTACCCAGGTCTCTGGAGCAGCGATTCATCTGCGAGGCCTTGGACGTTCCTACAACGCACGTGGAAAGATCCGAGATGGCAGAGGAAGTGCGACAGCATCTCACAGCCGATTTCTTATCGCAAATGTCTCGCAGGACTCAATTCAAACTGACCAGTCTGTATCAGCGCATCCACCGCCCCTACATCTGTCGCAGAGACTCCTCCGACAGCAGCACATCGGCAGAGGTCTCTCGCCTTCTGCATCCGCACAGTCTGGGAGTACATGCTACGATCATACATAACCAAATCACTCCATCAGGACTTGCGGAATGCACTTTCAGCCCACACTCAACTGGATTTGAAGCCACTGTTGGAGCACGAGCAGAAGGTTGCTGCCATGAAGCAGGAAGTCCAGGCGTTACGAACGCTCAGCGACAACATCAGCCGCAAGCGACCAGTCGACGACGATGAAGCCAGCGCCAAACAGGAGGAGAAGAGGCGGAAGAAAGAGGAAGAAGAGCAGCGTAAGAAGAATATGAGCCAAGGCGTCAAGAAGCTGATGAAGGCGGACACATCTGGCATGAAGAAGCTGAGCTCCTTCTTCACCAAGAAGACGAACAAGTGATCGTCGGCATTGCTTTGCCAAGCACACCTCTGCCTGGGACAGTCTTCAATGCAGCACTATCGCTGATTGGCCAATCACGAAAATGACGCGAAACTTTCTGGCTGCACCGCTGTACCTCACCTACTTCTCTGCGCAGGTATGTCGAGCACAGAGAAAGTCTATGCAGTCATAAACTATGGCGACAAGTATGTGCAGCCGCTTCTGGTGAAGGCTCTGCAATCGAGGACCCCAGCAGACGATCTTGTTTGGTCGACAAGCCAGAAGATGCCACCCAGGCGATGCACAGCTACTGCAATGGGTCCAGTTATGAGCAGATCGACTTTGATCGATTGATGCAATCACCGAACAATTTTCTGGCCAACAGCTACATCATACGGAAGGCTCTGATACGCAAGCATTACTTGGCGAATACTGTATCTCACTGGCTCAGCAAACACACTGAAAGCGACCTTCGCAATCATGTACAACCAAGCATAGAGTTTGAGGTAGACTTTGCAGAGTTCTTGGATGATGCTCTACTGGAGGCCTACGAGCTACATGAGAGCTGGCAGCGCAATGCTGAGCGAGAAGATGCCGACAAGGAGTGGTGGATCCTGAAGCCCGCATGAGTGAACGTGGACAGGGCATTCGCCTCTTCAGCTCTGAGGAGGAGCTGCAGGCAATCTTCGAAGAGTGGGATCCCATCAGACGACGAAGATGAAGCAGAACATAGCGACACTGGTGAGGCAGCTCTCACGAGCGACATCACAACATCACAGCTGCGACATTTCGTCGCTCAACCTTACATCGATCGACCATTACTCCTCCTGCACCACATCCTTCGCATGATCGAAAGTTTCACCATCCGGGTCTACGTTGTAGCTGTTGGAGCTTTGAAGGTCTACGTCTACAAGCAGATGCTGGCCCTCTTTGCAGGCCCAGAGTACAGGTCACCTACCTCAACCGCGAACGACGAACTTGTGCTCATCTCACCAACACATGTCTACAAGACACTGGCGAGCGAGATGGCTCAGTTACACCTTCTGGTCACTACCAGATACAATCGATACGCTGCCAGAGACCGTGCGTAGCAAGTGGCAAAGACGATGTATGGCAGCAGATCTGCAGAACGACATCTACGATCTTTGAAGCAGCTGCTAGGAGCTCATCGATACATTTCCAGGCTCTGCCGAATGCTTTCGAGATCTACGGCCTGGACTATCTCGTAGACGCAGAGGGTTGTGCCTGGCTGCTTGAAGTCAATGCCTTTCCAGACTTTGCACAGACTGGTGCAGAGCTGAATGGCATCATCGAGCAATTGATGAGCTCTACAATAGCCAAGGCAGTCTTGCATTCTTCAATTTGCCATCTGAGGAAGCTGACGACCTTGTCGAGGTGCTGGACATAGATCTGGGTAGACGTTGAATGACACAATGTTCTCATGACTGAGTATTAGATGACGCTATGTCAAGGGGTATCGTATGCTATCGTAAGACCTCTCCCAATGCTATGCATGTCCCAGCTACTCAAAGGCCATTCCTAGTTCTCTTTGATGTGCCAATGTCCATGGCATCTAGCTCACGCTTTCGAGAGCCAGCTTTGGTGCGTGGCCATTTGTCAAATGGACTAATGCTTTCTGTGGGCTGCACCTGACTTCCAGATGGAGTGATTGTGTCATCTGGAGCGTCTCCTTCAATGTCTGTGATTGCTTCCTCATCTGCATCGTCTGTAGCACCTCCAGCAGCTTGTCCAAAGCTCAGACGTCGTGGTCGATCCTTGCTGCGTGCCATGGTTCATAGCCCAATGCTTTGGCAGCATCGACACTCTCCAATGTGTCAACATATGGTCTGAAAACGGCCTTGCCGCGGCTGTAGCTAGTCAGTGTTGATCAGATGGTACTCCATGCCACTTACAATGTAAATATCAGCCCTCATCGTTCTCTACCCTCTGGCCATCTCAGCTTTCGACATTGTAGCTTCCAGTGGCTTTGGCGTCACCTTCTGATGTCTCTTCTTGTTGGTGGTTGATGGCGTTGCAAGCCGTTGAACGGTTGTCGTCCACTTCTCCCTTGTTGGCACACGGGCTTCCAATCGCTGTAATCTCAATGTCTCTGATCCCCTCTTCCATACTCCTCTATTACGCTTGACCTCGCCTGCTTCTTCAACTTCCTTGGCGTTGGCATCGCATGACTAGGGTCGGCGTACTGAAAGTTCAGCTTCCTTGCCACACCCGTTGACGGTGGTGTCATGCCTTGGGCGTCTTTGCAGGCGTCATAAGCCCTCTGGGATCCCAATGAGGTGGTCGAAGCTTTCGACATTCTTTGATGTCTCGTCTGCTCTGGCGTATCCGTGCGCGCGCAGTGCTTGGCGACTCTGGTGGTGAAGGCGGGAACTCTGAGGAGGGGGTCATTGCTGCAGCTTGCGTCTGCCATTTCGCCTGTGTATGGGTTGCTGGTATTGCGCTGGACCGTCTTGGAGGGCTCAGTGGACCATTGTCGTCGTGCTTTGCGCCATGGAGGGCGCATCTGGTGTGCGCACCCGTCGTGTGGGTGGTGGTGTGGAGGTCTTGTTGTGACGTCTGCCATTGTCGATCCGGCGCGTGAGTGCGCGAAAATGTCTCGTCGCAGCTATGCGTGTGCTGTGCTTTGTGCCAGATCCTTGATCGCTTGACTGCACCGACTATGAGGTTGGTAATGAGCGGTGCGAGAATGCGTCGTTGCGGGTAGTGAATGTTGTCGTGCTGAAATGTCGGTCTGATCTGAGGTGTCGTGAGCTTGAGAAAACAAGGAAGCT
>JAMXBC010000478.1:0-21147 GCA_024138005.1 Lumnitzera racemosa | reverse complement strand
AGAAATGAACGAGTTTTTATAAAAAAACTATTTTTGAGGTTGGATATGCTGTTAGGATTATAAAAAAAGGTTTAAAAAACGACAAATTAAATACTTAAAATTTTGTTGTTTGCCCGTTAACATTCTTTTATAAAAACAAAATCAGGGAAAACCTGCTTCACCTTTTGAAAAAAAACTTACTCCATACTTTTAAAACTTTTTTTATATTTTTTAAAATTCCAAACTCCATATTTTTAAAACTGACTTATGGTGCTGTTGAATTTTCACATTTTCAAAGTAAAATTTTAAGAGCGTTTAATGGTTCATGCTTTCACTATAACTTTTGGAAAGCTTATACATGGGTTGATACTTCAAAATCCATTATTTAAAAGCACTAAAAGGGTTCTACATAAAAAGAAGACCTCGGAGTGTCATGAGTTTATATTTTGAGCCTACTCTTAAAAGCTATAAGGGTCCATTTTTAATAACTTTTAAAATCTAATTCTTCAGTTATTTTGTAGTGGAATGTTTATATAATAAAAAATTATTGGAGTACTGGATGCCCTATTATACACATTTTGGTTTGTTTTGTCAATTACCCTTTTGGGATCATGCCCAAAGGTGATGTTATAAGAATGTTGATTTATAAGTTACTTAGGAAAAAGAATTTTTACTCAAATAAGAGTGACATAGCAACTATTGTTCCTTTAGTCAATTGGGATATATAGGCATTGGTGGGATTTTTAGACTTTAATTTTTGATTTCTTCTTGTTAGGGAAAACTTTAATTTTAGGAAATTGAATCCCATTCCTTTTAGGGAAAACTCTAAAAATAGTTTTTTTTTCCTGATTTGTTAAATAGATTTTGGTGATTTAATATAACATTGTGGATCTTTTTGGGTTTTTAAGTCTTGCACACTCATGCAACAATAGGAATGCAATGAAAATTATTCCCCCACAATTTGGGAATTGACAAAAAAATAGTGTTAACTGAAGGATGATATAAGACGAAAAAAAAAAAAAAATTTCCCTTTTGTAGGTTATGGTTTAGTTTTTGCTTAGATCTCTTTAGCTTTTTAAATCAAACAAATTAAGCAAAACAATGACTTGGTTATCTTATTTTCAATGTGAAATTAGCAATCTGTTTTGCAATCCCAAGCAAAAATTGATTTGTAAAATATAAACATCTTACTTTTTCCCAATTCTATTGATAGGATTTTCAATTCAAAACTAGAATTTACTAATCTTATTTAGACAAGAATTATCTTAAAATTTAATCCTCTAACCTACAAAATATATATTCCTATAAATTTATGAATTTTTTTTTTTTACTTTTATAATGTTATAACATTTTTTTAAAATTATCTAACAACCTATCAATTTTTTTATCTATTTATATATATATATCCTAACTTTGGAAGGCACATGGCTCATCGTGTACTTGTCTTTTGATTTGCCTTAGGGACTTTTTCTGTCTCGTGCTCCATTTCTTTTCTCTCTACATTGTCCCCCCTTTCCTTCACACGGCCAAACTAGATATCCGACATCATTTGAACTGCCCCATCAAATCCACCACATTCTAATTTTGCTGAGATAATTCTGACAATTAATCTTTGACTCCTAAGCAACGAAAAAGATTTTATTACAAATAATTCGTCGACGTTGTAATAAATAATAAAATATATATATTTATATATTATTAATATTTTACTGTTACTCATCAAAGCATATTTTTATACTGATGAATTTTATTTTTTATAAAATTAGTGTTACTTAGAGAACAAAAAACTTTCATGATATTTTTCATGAGACCACGTACATCAAACCGAAGAAGATCATCACGGGGCCTTCAGATTTTAGTTCCGACATCTTACACCACTCTTATTTATAGTCTTAATTTAAATCGTTTTCTTATAATATAATGAATAGCATGATTAATTTGAAAAAGTGGGATAGGGGTGAAAAAAAAAACGATTCTTTTTATTAATAATTCATGTTAAAATAAGTAAAAAATTGAAAAAATAAATTCACTAACTTTTTGGTTCATGCATTTTGACTCTAGAATCTTAAAATGAGATTTTAAACCATCCCTACTTTTGAAAATAGAGTTAGAATCCTATTTTACCATTAAAATAATGGGAAATGATGCTAAAGCAAAAATGACATAAAAAACATATGTGTTGAGAAAAAACAACAAAAATAGAAAAACCAAAAAAAAAAATAATGAGTAATTAATAGCTTCAACAAAGATATCCTAAAACTATTGTGTCTAACTGGTTCTTGATTTTGATTAGAAAATTTCTAATGAAATCCCTTAGCATTGGTCTTTTGGATAGAGATCCTTCTTTATTGGAGCTAGAACCTTCGCCTTTTTGGATTTCTTGTTAAGGCTCCAAAAATTTACATTTTTTAAGTGTTAGTTTTATTAAAAATTTATACTATAGGTCATATGAATAATATAAATAAATGTTAAGAACCCTTATTTAAAAACTATACAAATAAATTAAAGAGATCCTGAGAAGAGAGATCATTAGTTATTGATGTGGTATTTAGATATTTTAAATGGAGTCCTTATAAATAAAGATGCTTTAGAACATAAGTTTCGATTATTTTACAATCATTTCTTTTATTTTCCTTTTCTTTTCTTTTTTTTTCAAACTAGCCTTATGTAACCACCAAACTTAATTCCATATTTTAGAGAATCAATTCACTATCCAATTATATAAACTTCAATCGATTGAACACTAATTAGATCAACTCTTAAAAAGTAGTATGCTCAACTTAGCCCTTAACCAAACTATTGAGTAATCTCTTCTTATGACTTACCTTTATAATTATAAGTTTGAAAATTTAAAAACCACAATCTTTCATGTAACTTTAGAATTGTGATCAACCTATTTCTTGTGAGTTGTGACATATACCTATAACTTATTCGAGACTTTATAGAACTTGTATTCTCTCTCTCTCCCTAATGACAAATATTGTTAAGCAAATGAATAATACAACTAGTTATGTAATACCCTAAAAAAAAAGAGAGAGAGAGATAAAAAGAAATAAAGTCATAAAAAAATAAATCAAGGATGACTAAGTTATAAATAAGGGATATTAAGGTCTTAAGCAAGAGTTTAATGAAAGATAATATTAGAAGTACAAAAATTTCCTAACCTAACTAGTATATAATATATATTACGTTATTTTTTAGAAACTCATTTAGACTCCTTAACACTAATGAATATGATTCTTCCACTACAAATCTAAGAACCCTCAAGGTACATCAAGTATTTTATTAAAAACTATGGGTTTCTAAAGGAAAAATCCATCTTGTAGTGTAACTCAATCTGAAGAAAGGAATCACAAGGTTACATGATCTTTGGAGACCTCTAATGGTAAGTGAAGAGTCATTATAGAATTTAGGTTTTAATTAAATTTAATTTATACGCATTAATATTTTAGGGTTATGTGTTGATCAATTGTAGGAATACAAAAAGCTCGAAAGAATTATTAAAATCAAGACAAAGTATTCCTTATACCGTAGATTTTTCTTATAATCTTTTTATTTAAGATGATTTAGTAGTTAAAGTGATAAAAGTAATGGAAAAGTTTGATATTGATGGAGCAAATATTGAATTGAAATTAAAGGTTTAGAATGTATAATTTTTAATGTATTGCTATTGAGGTTTTTGTTTAAGAGTCTGGTTTTTTAATAATTAAAAGTGTTTTTTTTTTTATCCATGTGTTAAGATATTGGAAGATAAAAATAAATTTAAAAGGTTTTAGGTGAAAGGAAGGAAATAAAAAAAAAAATCGACCAAAAAGTTATATGATCAAAAGATACAACCATGTCCCAAGTCGTGTCCCTTGTAGCAAGCAATGTAGACCAGTAGACTAGAAAGTTACGTGACCGTGTCCTTGGTCGTGTCCATTATAGTAGTAAAGTGTAACTCAATAAGTTACACAACTAAAAAGATACCATCGTATCCCTAACTATGTCATAGGCTTTTATTCTTTAAGTTGAGTTTTTTCTCTTTTTTGTTTTATTCATTTGTTACTTCTAATGTAAACCCTTTTAATGTATCATTAAGTGAATTTAAAGAAATTTGAATGGTTTAAAAGTAATTTTTAACTAAGAGTCATCATTTGTTCAATATTTAAAGAAGTTTAAGAAGTATTTATTGTTTTTAGAATTTAAAGCTAAGTTTGATTCATTGGTACAGATTCCAAATATCCAAGTACATGATACTTACTTATTGTATGTGAGTATTAGGATAGCAAAAATTAAAATGAATTAATGTATATATAACTTATGTATTCTTTTGTTACTATGTTTGTTTAGTCTTGGGAGCCCGGAATAGTAGATTTCTAAGGGATAACCCGATGATCCTTGCAACATACTGTCTTTAGTGGAGTCTCGTTTGGAAATGATTTGAAGTAAATCTAAGATGTTGTAGAGGAGGCTGAAGAGGCATTCTCAATGTTAAGTTGTAAATGGGCCCAAAAATGCATACCCAAATGTTAGGTGTAATACAAATTGTGATGTCATCGGATCGTAAAAGACCACTAATATGTGCTTATGTGACAAACTTAAATGCAAAAATATTTAATGAATTGTATGATTTACTTATTTTGTATTCCTACCATGTAAATATGTATTTTTTTATCACACACATGTGGTTGTGTGTTTCATATTAAGCTTCAACTTACTTTATATATTTTCAGATGTAGAACTTATAGTTATTACTGCTTAATTTTAATAACTTATGGAGTTTAACTGTTGTTGCCTTAGGGATGGGAAGAGTGAGAGTACGTTTGGTAGTAAAGATTATTTTAGAAAATTAAATAAAAAGTTTAAAATTTATTTAGGAATAAGTTTTTGGAAATTTTAAGAATTATAATATTTAAAATTTTTGAATAAGTTTAATTAATTTTTTTGGTTAAATCTTTTTACTAAAATTTTAAAAATTAAACATAAAAAAAAGGGAAAAAAAAAAAAGGGAAAATTTTTTTAAAAAATTTTAAAACTTTGCTATCATGTTCCCTTAAAAACAAAACCCAAAGCTAAAAGTTTGCTTCTAAAAAAGGCAAAATTTGAAAATAAAATGTTTATTCAAAATTAATTTTTTTTGAATAGATAAAAAAAATATAAATTATAAATAGGGTTGAAAAAAAATATTTAGTTTTTAAACAAAAAAAAAAATTTTTTAGTTAAGGAATTGAAAAATTATATTACTTTAAAAAAAAATTTATTATTTTTTTTAAATTATAAATAACAAATTGTATTTTTATAATTTTGCGTTACCTTTCATAATTTTTGGTTATTTTCCTATTTAAAAAAAATATTTTTAATTAATTAAGCATTAGAAAAAAAACCACTTAATTTGTCATAACTCTAGAAAGTTGAAAAATCCTAAAAAAAATATAATTAAGTTCATCAAATAAAAACCCATATTTAAATAATGCAAATTAGCCTACTTGATGGTAAAGGAAAAAAAAAAGGAAAATGAGAGCAATAATGACTTTGTTTAGCTAACAGTCATTCTAGGAAAAATTTAAAAAAAAAAAAAAAAAACGAAACCTAATTTGATATTATCTTAGGTACTTTTTTAAAAGATTGTGGTTTTTTAAGACATTTTTATAACCCCTTGATTAAGGATATCACAAATCCCCACGTTTTTTTAGTTTTAAAAAATATAGGAATAAAAAGGACAAAAAAACTCCAAACAATACTATAAAAGTTTCCAAAATAACTTATACAATTAAATTTTTAAATAATGTTAAAAAAACTTCTAGTTAAGAATATTCAACCATTAATTTCATTATTACATAAGACTAAATAATCTTATGTTTAATTTTCAAAAATAATCTTTATACCAAACGTACTCTTCCTTTCCCACCCCTTAAGGCAACAAAGTTAAACCCCATAAGTTAAAAAATTTAAAGCAGTAAAACTATAGTTCTACATTGAAAAATTAATAAAGTAAGTGAAGTTTAAATATGAAACACAAAACCATGTTGTGAAAAAAAAAATACATATTTCTGGTAGGAAACAAAAAAAAGTAAATCATACAATTCTTTAAATATTTTTGCATTTAAGTTTGTCACATAACCCAAATATTGTGGTCTTTTAGATCCGTGCATCACAATTTGTATTACAACCTAACATTTGGGTAGCTTTTTTGGGGCCCATTTAAATTAACATTGAAAATGTCTTCACCCTCCTTACAACATCTTAGATTTATTCAAATCTTTTCCAAAACGGGACCCCACAAAAGCAGAAAGTTGCAAGGTCATGGGGTTACCCCTTAGAAATTCTACCCGGGCCCCAAAAGACAAAAAAACATAGGTAAAAAAAGAATACATAAGTTATATATACATTAATTCTTTTTATTTTTGCTATCCTAATATCACATAAAAAAGTAAGTATCATTTTATTGGTATTTAATCTGTTACAATGAATAAAAATTTAGCTTTAAATTTCTAAAAACAATAAATACTTCTTAAATTCTTTAAATTTGAAAAAATGATGACTTTAGTTAAAAATTACTTTTAAACCATTAAAATTTCTTTAAATTCACTTAATGATACTTTAAAAAGGGGTTTTTACATTAAAAGTAAAAATGAATAAAAAAAAAAAGAAGAGAAAAAACCCCAATTTAAAAGAAAAAAAAGCCTAGGGACATATTTTAGGGATACGATGGTATTTTTTTAGTTGTGTAACTTATTGAGTTACACTTTACTACTAAAATGGACCGACCAAGGAACGGTCACGTAATTTTCTAGTTACGGTTACATTGCTTCCCAAAAAGGGACAGGGGATTGGGGACAGGTTGATCTTTTGATCATTTTAACTTTTTGGTCGATTTTTTTTTTTTTTTTCCTTCTCTTTCACCAAAAACCTTTTTAAATTTTTTTATTTTCCAATACTTAACCATGGAAAAAAAAAAAAACATTTTAAATTATTAAAAAACCAGATCTTAAACAAAAACCTAAATAGCAATACTTAAAAATTATAATTTCTAAACCTTTAATTTTCAATTCAATATTTGCTCCATAATATCAAACTTTCCATTATTTTATCCTTTAATACTAAATCATTTTAAAAAAAAAGATTAAAGAAAAATCTAGGGTTTAAGGAATACTTTGTCTTGATTTTAATAATTCTTTCAAAGTTTTTTGATTCCTACAATTGTCAAACAAACCCCTAAAAATAATGCGTATAAATTAATTTAAATTAAAACCTAAATTCTAAAATTTGCTCTTCACTTCCCATTAGAGGTCTCCAAAGATCATGAAGCCTTGTGTTTCCTTTTTCAGATTGAGTTCACTATCAAGATGGTTTTTTCCCTTTAGAAACCCATAGTTTTAATAAAATACTTGATGTACCTTGGGGTTTTTGTTTTGTAGTGGAAAAATCTATTCATTAGTTTTAAGGAGTCTAAAGGGATTTTCTAAAAAAAACGTATTTTTATTATATCTGTTAGGTTGGGAAAAAATTTTTGTACTTCTAATATTTTCTTTATAAACTCTTGCTTAAGATTTAATATCCCTTATTTATAAACTTAGTCACCCTTTGATTTTTTTTTTTTAACTTTATTTTTTTTTCTCTCTCTTCTTTTTTTTTAGGGTATTACATAACTGTTGTTTTATTCATTTGCTTAACAATTTTGTCATTAGGGAGAGAGGGGGAATACAAGTTCTAAAAAAGTCTCGAATGTTATAGGTATATGTCAAACTCACAAGAAATGGTTTGTCACAATTCTAAAGGTTAATGAAAGTTGTGGTTTTAAATTTTCAAATTTATAATTATAAGGTAAGTCATAGAAGAGATTATCAATAGTTTGGGTTAAGGGCAAAGTTGGGGCATAATTTTTTAAAAGAGTTGATCTAATTGTGTCAATCGATTAAAATTTATATAATTGGATAGGAATTGTTCTCTAAAAAATGGAATTAAGTTTGGTGGTTAATAAGGTAGTTTAAAAAAAAAAAAGAAAAGAAAAGGAAAAATAAAAGAAAGGGTTGAAAAAATAATCGAAAATTTGTTCTAAAAGCATCTTTTTTTTTAAGGACCCCATTTAAAATATCTAAATACCACATCAAAATTTAATGATCTCCTTCTCAGGATTTTTTAATTTATTTGTATATTTTTAAATAAGGGTTTTAACAAATTTTTTTTTATATTTTTCATATGCCCTTAGTAAAAAATTTTTAAATAAAAACTAACCTTAAAAAGTAAATTTTTGGAGCCTTAACAAAAAACCCAAAAAAGGGAAGGTTCAGCCCCAATAAAGAAGGTCTTACCCAAAAGCATGCTAAGGGTTTCTTTAAAAATTTTCTAATCAAAATCAAAAACCCAGTTAGACCAAAGTTTTAGGATATCTTTGTTGAGATTAATTATCATTTTTTTTTTTTTTTGGTTTTTCTATTTTTGTTGTTTTTTTAAAACACATATGTTTTTTATGCATTTTTGTTTGCATCTTTCTTATTTTAAGGGTTTTAAAAATGGGGTTTAAATTTTATTTTAAAAAAGTATGGGGGTTTAAAAAAACCTTTTTTAAGATTTAGGTCAAAATGCTAAACCAAAAAAGTAGTGAATTTATTTTTTCAATTTTTTTCTTATTTTAACTAAATTATTAAAAAAAAGAATCGTTTTTTTTTTTTTCACCCTATCCCACTTTTTCAAATTAATCATGCTATTCTTATTTTATAATGAAAACGATTTAAATTAAAGACTATAAAAAAGAGTGGTGTAAGATGTGGGAAAACTAAAATTAAAGGGCCCCTGTGTTTGCATTTTCTTGGGTTTGATTACTTGGTCTCATGAAAAATATCGGGAAAAATTTGTTTGTTTCAAAGAACATTTTATATAAAAAATAAAATTCATCAGTTAAAAAAAATATGTTTTGATGAGTCAGTAATTTTAAATAATATATAAATTATATATTTTTTATTTATTACAAACGTCGAAAATTATTGTAATAAAATCTTTTCTTTTGTTTAGGAGTCAGAAAATTGTCGAATTATTCAGCAAAATTTAGAATGTGGGGATTTTGAGGGCAGTTCAAATGTGTCGGTATCTAGTTTGGCCGTGTGAAGGAAAGGGCGGAAAATGTAGAGGAAAAAAAAATGGAGCACGAGACAGAAAAAGCCCCTAAGGCAAACCCAAAAAAGACAAGTACACGATGACCCTGTGCCTTCCAATTTGGAATATATATATAAAAAATAGAAAAAAAAAATTGATAGGTTGTTAGAAAATTTTAAAAAAAATGTTTAACTTATAATAAAAAAAAAAAAATTTCAAAAATTTATAGGAATATATATTTTGTGGGTTAGAGGTTTAAATTTTTAAAGATAATTCTTGTCAAAATAAGTTATTTTAAATTCTATTTTAGAATTGAAAACCCCTATAAATAAAATTGAAAAAAGTTGATGTTTATATTTTACAAATCAATTTTTGTTGGGTTTGCAAAAAAGATTCTAATTTCACATTGAAAAAAAGATAACCAAGTCATTGTACTTGTTATGATTTGTTTTTTTTAAAAGAAGTAAAGAGATTAAGAAAGAATAAACCAAAACCCTATCAAAGGAATTTTTCGTCTTATTCATCCTTCAGTTAATACTATTTTTGTAGCCCCAATTTTGGGGGGTGAGTAATTTCTTTGATTCTCTATTTTTGCATGAGTGTGCAAGACTTAAAAACCCAACAAAGATCCACAATGTTATATTAAATCACCAAATCTTTTTAAAAAAGTCATGATAAATGAAAACTATTTTAGAGTTTCCATAAAAGGAATGGTATTAAATTTTCCCTAAAATTAAAGTTTCCATAACAAGAAGAAATAAAACTTTTAAAAGTCAAAAATCCCCCAATGCCTATATACCCACTACTTGATAATGGAACAATAGTTGCTATTGTCACCTTATTGAGTGAATAATGTCTTTCCTAAAATCTTATAAATCAACTTTTATAATCACCCCTTAGGTCAGATCCCAAAGGATAATTGACAATAAAAACCAAAATATGTGTATAATAGGGCATCGTACACCCAAATAATTTTTTATTATATAAACATATCCACTACAAAATAATGAAGAATTAGATGTTAAGAGTTCTTAAAGATGTGGACCCTTATATGCTTTTAAGAGAGGTCTCGAAAATAAAATCATGTATGCACCCCGAGAGTCTTCTTTTGGAGTATGAATCAATCTAGTGCTTTTAAAAATGGATTTTGGTTTTTAAACCCATGTAAAAGCTTCCAAATTTTGTAGGTGAAGCATGAACCTATGTAAACGCTCAAAAAAATTGCTTTGAAAATGTGAATTCAAACAGGCACCAAAAGTCAGTTTTAAAGTTGGGTATGGTAAATTTTTAAAAAGTATAAAATGGTTTTAAAAGTATGGAGTAAGTTTTTTTCAAAAGGTGAAGCAGGTTCCATGAGTTAGTTTTTTAAATGTAAATAGTTAACGGTCATAATCAACAAATATTTTAAGATTATTTTGTCTGTTGTTAACCCATTTGTTTAAAATTCCTAAAAAGCTACCCAACTTCAAAAATAGTTTAGTTATAATCTCGGTGTCATTTTTTGAAAAATAAGCAAAAAAAATTTTAAACCATATGTATAAAAAAACCCCTATCTATGCACTAAAGATTATGTTTCTCAAGTATACTGTTGATTCTCTTTCTTTTACTTACTTTACCCTTTTTCCTGATTTATATTTAGCTTCAAAACAACTTAATGGTTTAAGGGTCAATTGAGTGGGGGAAGGGCCAATAGTAGCTGGTTAGCCATGCATTAAAACAGTGGCTTAATTTATTGAATTTGGCTATGTTTTGTATGCAACCCTTTTACTCTCATTTTTATAGTTTCACGAAAATTTGTGATTTGAAGTCTTTATTATATTAGATTTATCCCAAAAACATTCTTTTGCATTCAAAACTTTTTTTTTTTTTTAAAAATAATTTCAATTCAATTCCTCTTATTGTCTCTTGTTGTTGTTTTTATTCTATTATTATTATCTAACCTTTGCATATAAAACGTTCTTTTTGGTAAGTTCTTTGAATTATGTAATGCGCTTAGAGTAAAGCCCTTTTTGTGTTCTATTAACAATTTTGGTCAAAGTCAAAGATAATGCAAAAAGATTAATTTAATGTGTATTTATATAGAAATGGTTACTTTGCATGAAAAAAAGAGAGATTCCTTAATTATGCCCCAGTAACACTTGATTTCCCCTTTTCTAAGATATCCCCCCCCAGTATAAATCAATCTTGTTAAGAATTTGTTAAAGGGTTTACATTAATAATGATGAGATTTACAAAGTTTTCATTTTTTTAAAAGAATTAGGCCCCTTGTTTGCTTTACTAAACTTAACTTTTTATAGCTTAACTATAAAAAGATTTTTTAATGGGGTAAGAAGATAATATATTTTTTAAATTTTAAATTTGTAGGAATCAATAAGCAGAGAGAGTTAGGGGGGGAGGTTTTTGGGGGGTTATAAGGTTATATGGTAAGGTATCAACACTAGGAGAGCGGGAAAGGGAGAAACTTGAATGTATTCAATTTTTTATAAATAGATCGAGGATTTAGGCTCTTATTTTAAAAAGAAAAATTTAGGTTAAATTTCTTTTTTCCATTGGTTTTTAATTTTAAATTTTTGGGAAAATTTATTTTTGTTAAGCGATTGCTCTTAGATATTGTTTTTAGCAATTTGAAGCAGTATCAATCATCTTTTGCCCCATAAAAAATTTAGTCAACACTTTTCCTATGAATGTGTAAACAAGGGGGGATAAATTTAGTCAAAAATATTTTTTGGGCCCCTCAAGTTCGGATTGATCTTTACTTAAGTTCCCCTCTAAAATAGTTGAGTTTTAAATTTTTGTTGTTTGAGTGATAATCAGGTCCAGCTTTAGTTTTACGGTTTTGCTTGACTTATTAATGAAATTTAAACGAGCATGAATCAATATAAATATTGTTATGTGGGCTCAAGTTTTGTATAGTTTATTATAATTAGAAGAAAATTTTTAGATAAATTGAATTTAAAAGCTTATTGAAATAGAAATTTGGGTTTTTTGAAGGCTATTTCATGTCAAGCTCAACCCTTAAAATTTAAATTCTGTCAAACTTAAATCGATTTTGAGCTAATTTAATTTAGGATTTCAAAATTGTTTAGTTTGCAAATTTGTCTTAAGTCAATTGTTTACAACCTATTTGTTTGGCCCGAGCAAGATAATAGTTGTAATTCATTGGTTTCATCTCCATTTTGTATGTCTTGACTCAATATATCTTTTTAAAATGTCGTGTTGGGGGCCGGCCTTAAACTTCTGCCTTGAGGATGCTAGTTTACTCACAAAAACTTTTTACCTTTATAAATTCATCAAGTAGATTTAAAGTATTTTTTTTATTCATCCTTTAAATCGGAATGTCTAGCACAAATTCCCTTTTTTATTCCATGATCTTTTCAGTGGTTTTTTTTTTTTTTTTTTTTTTTTCGTATGGAATGATTTAGAAAAAAAAATAAAGCAATATAAACAACTTTTTGAAATTATTTTTCTAAATGTGCTGAAAAAACCCTTAAAAAAAGATTAAGGTACATGAAAAAATAGTTAAAGTGGTTCTTAGGTTTTAAAACAAAAAAAAATTAGAAAGTACAAGAAATTCCTTGTTTTTTTACAGCTAGGTTTTAGAGGTGGGGGAAGTGGGTTAATGGGGGAAAAATTGGTTAATTGAGTCGTCCTCGGGTTGGGTTTTGGTAAAAGGAGGTGAAAGATTAGAGGAGAAAATGATATTGGGGGTGTTGAAAAATTAAATTTAGTTTTGGGGTTTTATCCCTTTGCATTTTCCCCCTTTTTTTGGAAAGGGTTTTTTAAAAGGGGGATGGATTATAATATGCAAACATATAAATCCACATACTTAAAAAGTACTATTTTATTAAGACGGTAATCCACTTATTTGACGGTTGGGTTATTCTAATTTTGTTGTCCTTGACCCCCCAAGGATCGACCTTGGGGGCTGCGCATCGAGCTAATGTGCCAATTTAATTTAGCTGGGGAAAAATTTGCATTCATAAGATTTTTGTTCATGCCCGTTCGTCCAGCGCCTAAAATTTTGACGAATCTTTTTTAGAACCATTTTAATGCATTAAAGTCTTTTAGGGCCCTGCTATGTACGTCCTTTGATAAACTAATGGCATGCCTGTTTAGTTCACGTGTTTTTTCAGTAACCCCGGCCCCAAATCATTAAATTTTTAGGGATTGTTTTTTTTTTTTATTATTTTTTCAAAAGTTGAAATTTTTTTTTTGTCAAGTCAAGAAAATTTTAGGTGGCAATTGGATAATAATGGATGAAAGGCAAAACCACGGGGATAGTTACTAGAGGAAAAAACACCCTAAAAAAAGTCCCCTAACGAGATTGTAATTTAATATGTACAGTTGAAAAGCCCTACATTATTGGATTTACGAGGATATGCAAACCGTAATCAAAAATTGGGCTTGATGTACTTTTCGGTTTTGGGCGGATAAATTTTAACTATTGGGGTTTTAAGGGGAATTGGTCAACATGTTTTTGTTCTAAAGAGAGAGTAAGTCATATTAAAATCCATTTCTTAAATTTACAAGGCAACATATTTTGTAATGTAGTGCTTATTTTTTAATCGCCAATTTGCTTTTTTTTTTGTTCCTATTATGATATCACTTGGAATGGGAAACCCAAAAAATTTAATTTTCGAAACAATGGGACATTTTCTTTTCTTTTTAATTTTTTTTTTTTGCAGTAAAAATGAAAGGGAAATTATACTTCTTTTTTTTTTCTTTAGTAGTATTTATTTCCCCCGAAATTCTGTTTTGGCGGAAAAAAAAAAATTATTCTAAACATTGATAAAAGTAATTTTTTTTGGATAAATTATTTTCCAAAGAAAAAATTTGAATGAAAAGTTTTTAAGAGTTACAAAATTTTTTAAAAATGAAATTCGAAAAATTTTCTCAATCATTAAATCATTTTTTGCTAATAAGCATTTTATTTTATATACACTAGTTTTTGTATTTTTTTAGATTTGATGATACGCTGTCTCGTCAACTCTATGCCATGATTTCCTATTTTTGCGAGCATGTAAAAAAAAGAAATGGTAATTATCAACCGTAAAAAAAACACTTAAAAAAAAAAAAAAACTCTTCTTTTTTATTTTTTCCCCTATCTCCTTCAAAAACTCTCTCTCTCTCTCTCTCTTTTTGTAAACTAAAAGCTTTGTCCCCAAAAAAACCTTTTTTACCCGGTCTAGTTTTACTTGGTTCTTTTTTTTTTTTATAATCAAATTGGTGTCTTTTTTGGGCCTACTACGGTATAATACAATGATACATGACCAGATGACTTTATTTTTCTTACTAATCTTGGGCAAAAAAATTTACTTTCTTATTTTTTTTTCAATTTTTTAAAAAAATGTTACGATATCGTACAATTTATTTTTTTATTTTAACAAATATCCAGATTGTCAACAATTAAGCTTAAAAAAGGCTAATTTTGTTTTTTTTAATTTTGAAATAAAGAAATGGGTTTTGATTATAATTATACTTAAATCAAACTCAAAATTTCTAAATTTTTTAAACTGAATTTCAAAGATGTTAAATTTTTCTGTTTTGTTTCAAAATTTTTGGGTGAAAGAAAAGAAAACTGTGATTTTTTTTGAAAAATTAGAAAAATTTTTTAATAAATTGATTAAAATTAAATGATATCTTTAGGTAAAAAATGAGTCAAACTTATTTAAAAAACTATTTGGGTTTTTTTAATATCTACTCGAATTTAGTATAGTGGGTTTTGAGAAGTTTGAGTTTGAACTTGAGTTTTATGATTAAATTAGCTTGACTATATTAAAATTTAATTAATGAATTTAGTTTAAAGATGAGTTAAATTACATGGAGTTTAAAAAAAAATTTTTTTTTAAAAATTAATCCAATGTAAATGGGGATAAATTTAAGTTGAAATCCTTACTTGTGTTCTCGTGTGCTTAGTTCTAAAGTTTATCTCAACTTGTTCAAAAAAAATCACTCGTCTCCCTTAAGGCCGTTTTTAACATTTTGGCGGTTGGATTGGTAATTGTACAAGCCGAGCCGGTGTCGAGACTCATGAGGGGAACCGTCATTTAAATTGCCGAAGGACATTCAGCAAAAATCGTTACAAGAAGTTGGGCAAAAAGGGGAAAGTAAAAAGGGAAATGGGCTTCCCCCAAAAACAAAAAACGAGAATTAATGACGCGACCCGGACTGTTATGTTATAATGCCAAATTTTTAAAAAAAACAGCGAGGGTCTGGCAAGGTATTCGTAATTTTTAAACTTTGAACTCAAAAAACGGTTTGTGGGTTTCTCACTTTTGTTACGTCCCGCCTGCAAAGTCGAGGTTTTAACCCCAGAGAGAGAGAAGAGAGGAGAGACAGAAACCGTGAAAGAAAAAACAGGAGGGAAAGGAAAGGGGAGAAACTCAAAAAACTCACAAAACAAAAAAGAAACCCAAAGCAAGGTATAATAACAAAGGAATACAAGCACAGTATTACCACAATCTTCCTTGTTAAGTTCAATTTTCCCGAAGCACAGAAAAAACACAGACACACTTTGGGCCCTTTGTTGTCCCTTCCTTCCTAAATTTAGTGACTTTTTCTCTGTTACATTTCTTTGGTGTTGTTTAATATTTAGGAATGAGCTTGGTTTGAGGAAGATTTGTCCTTTTTTTTTTTTTTTCTTTTTTTTTTTTGGGGGGGCGGTTTTTTTTTTGGGGGTTGGAAGAGAAGATGTCTCTGAAAAGCAGAGGGAGAATTTTAAAGGGGGTTGTGTCCAAAAAAAGGACTTTCTTGCCTTTTTTGGATGTTTTGTGCTGGGGGTGTTTTTCATGAAGGTAATTTGTATTTTGTTTATAATTCTGTTTAAAATTTTGGTATTTTTTTGGTTTAAATGTTTTTTCTTGGGAAATGTTTTATTTTATTATTTGGGTGGTGCAGATTACATAAATTTGTTCTCATTCATGCGCCAAATAGCGCCAACACACAATACACAAACATCTTATGTTTGTTTATTTCTTCCCCCACAAACCACCTAAATTTTAACTTCATTTCAAATTTTTTTACTCATTTCTTTTTTTTTCTTTTTTTTTTTATAATCTACTAAAAAAATTTCCCTTTAACAAATAAAATTTTAAAATTTTTTAACAAAAAAAAAAAAAAAAAAAATTATTAAACCCCCCCCCTTTTTTCCCCCTTTTTTTTCCCCTTTTTTTTTTTTTTTTTTTTTCCTTTCATCAAAAAGGATTTTCAAGTTTATGAAAATTCCCCTTTCTACAAAAATGAACGGGACCTTTCCATTTTTGTTTTTATACTTGCAATTTAGGAAAAAGGGAATGTGATTTTTATTAGTATTATTGTTTTTGAAATTAATTTGGAAATTTTTTTTCCCCTTTTTGGTAATGTTTCTATTCCTTTCTAGCCCAAAACTCGTTATGGGACTATAATGAACAAACTTACCCTTTTTGGGTAATGCAAATTTATTTTAATTTTTTATTTTTTTTTGGTTGTATTTGTAATTCTTTTCCTTTTTTTACAAATTTCCTGTCGTAAATCGTTGGATTGAAAATCATTACTTGTTTGTAAATCTTTTTTCTGTTTTCTTCCTTTTTATATTTATATTGTCAAAAAAATTCGTTTAGGAAAAAATTGTTTTTGTTTTTTTGTTAGGGGGGTTTTTATTTGGGGGGGGTTTCAAACTAAAAATAGTAGGGGAAAATTTTTTGTTTTTTGTTTTTTTTTTGGCCCCGGACCCCTCACAAAATTTTTTTTTTTTTTTTGTATTAAATATAAATAGTTCTAAACTTTTTTTTAAATATCTGGAACAAAATTTTTTTGAGATGAAAAATGCCTTATTGGGGGTTCCCGAGTTCTAGCCAATCTGTATGCAAAAAATTTATGGTTTTTTTGGGGAAGGTCATGTCCTTGTGTTAAAATTTCTTGGATTTTTAACAACTTTTAGCTTGATGCGAAGTCAACGTTCCGAATTAAAGGGAATCCCGGACAACTGCCACAGAAGCTGAAAAATTGAAACTGGTTTCAGAGGGTTTTTTTCCCAAAACGGTTGTTCATGGTCCCTCATTGCCCCCGTTTGAAAACACATGTGCTTAATCCCGGGTTTTTCTTTGTTCCCAAAAAACAGAAAAAAAAAAAAAAAAAAAGATCACAAATTCTTCTGGATATTAATTTGACCATAATTTATGGAGTTTTCTTTGCCTGCAACAGAAGGAACTGCAGCGTGGGGCGAAGGACATTTTAGGTGAAGGTCCAAGATCTAAAGCCATACGTAGAGCTTGCTTCTTTTCTTTTTTAAAACTCTTCCTGCTGTAAAAGGGCTTGGGTGTTGCTTATTTTTAAGTCCTTTTTATTGGCAAAATGCTTATTGTGGTTTGCTTTACCCAAAAAAAAAAAAAAATTATCGTGGTTTGTCTTGTACATTCCCTAGACAAGACCATTTTTAAACTTGAAATGGAATAGCTGCTGCAAAGGCTGCTCTGAGTCCTGCTTAGTGGCTCTCCTTTATAGAGACTTCATGGAAAATTATTCGAGAAGAAAATATCTAAGGTTGTTGAATAAATACTGCTTTTAGCAGCGGGAGGAGGACTCAATTCGTGCCCCATGGATGCCCCAAGGGTTTTTTCACCCTGTGGTCTTTCTTATGCTGCCCTGGTTTCTTGGCTTATTTCTTTTTTTTTTTTCTTTCCTGATGGTTTATGTTTTTTCAAATTTGGGAGTAGGTGATAAAAAAAAAGAAGTTGGAAAAAAGAAGGGATAATCATTCGATTTGTCATAGGGCACGGGTGGGTTTCCATTTACTATCCCTTCCCTTTTTCAGTCAGATGCTACCTGAGCATGTTTTAAAGGGGTGCTGCGCATGTGAAAATTTACATCATCTTAGTTGTGCTTTTAGATGTTTTAATGGTTCTGTATCTGTTTTAGTAAGCTTCTAGTAGTTTCTGCCCCTTTGATTCCCATGATTTTTGTTTGATCGATCTGGTTGAATTTCCCACAAAATCCCGGGAAAAACCCCTGAAAAAGAAATTCCCTGCCAAGGTCCCGAAGATTTATCTTTTCTGTTCCATAAATTTTGGCTGTAGGAGGGAAAGGACTTGACCCGCAAATATTGGGCATGATGAAATTTGTTCGGTTTTGTTGCAATTATGTGCTTTATTGTGTAGCTTGTAAAGTGAATGTTCAAGCAAGGTCACTTTTTTTCGAAGAATCCTTGAAGTGTTCCATTGTAAAAAATTAGTTAGTTATATTCTCTTTAATTCGGATTAACGACAGGTTTTCTCGTAGTTGTGTTTTGTGTATGCATTTCAGTGAGAATTTTAAATGCTTTATTTTTTTTCTTTTGTTGTTGTATTAGGGGTAGATTTTAGCTTTGATGCTTTTTCCTGATTAAACTGATTTTTATTCGTTTTTTCCCTTTTTTTTTTCTAGTGCGACTGCTGGGGGGATTTTGGACAGAAAAATTGAAAAAGAAGATAGAAAAATGGAGATTTTTTGAGATGGGATATTTCAATACGATTTTGTCAACTGGGTTTAAATTTTAACAAGAGATGTGTTTTTCTCATTTTTTGAGTGGGGTAAATGTGATGTTGCTATCTCTGGGGGAGCATGTTGAGGATACTAGAGCTTCTGCAAAAAAGAAGATTATTTTGCCCCTGCTGTTGCTCTAGGGATGCGAATTTTTTGGCAGGTCGCGATGATGCCATGTTAATATAGGTAAAAATTTTAAAAATGGACAACATCCCTTTTTGACCTTTAAGTGTGCAAATTACTAAAATTTGATATAACTGCATTTGCTTTATTAATCAATTGGATGATGTAGATGTCACAGTTTTTTCTTTTTTACTAGTTATTAGAATTTCTTCTGATCATTTTTATTTTATAGCAATCCTTCTATATTTATATCCCCCTTTTTGTCAGAGCTTGTTTTATATGCTGCGCAACATTTGGGGGGAAAATCTCGTTAGGCATGGGGGAAAACCTCGAGTGTAAATTGGTTGCTGAAAACTGGTCCCGTGCTTTCAAAAGTAAGCTTTTTCTTTCTGATTTAAAATGTTTTTGGGCCGAACAATAGATTGTCTACTAAAAATTTATCTGCTGCAGAGGGTGTGCGTACCATGAACCCGAGCATTGGAAATTTGGTGAGGCAGGGAAAAAAGTATTTTCGCCATGCTACAGGACAATTTTAGATTTCTAAAAATTTGGCAGCTTACATTTCGATTAACCAGTAAAAATACCCTTGTTTTCCTGAATTAGAAGGTCGAAAAATTTCTTTATTGTTCTTTCTATTGAGTTTTTTTATTTAGGCATGTTTTGCACAAATATGCCAAAAAAAGACGTTTCATTGGATCTTGGTTCTTTTGGATGGATGTGGGCATATGATTAGGAGACTCTGCGTGGTATCCACCTGGTAAAGTCCTTTTCTTTAAGTGTGTAGGTGAAGTCCTAATGGATGACAACTGGTGCAATTGATAATGTAGGTTGCTTGGCTATGCAATATTATGTCTTTCGCTGAATATTGAATGCACAAAAGCATATAGAATGAGAATACCAGTGGAGAAATTTGTGGAAAATGTTGTTTATGAAATATTGAGTAGCCAGAAAAGGCTTTTTGGAGGTGAAGGTAAAACTATGTCATGTGAAGGTACATGGTTGGATACCCGAAAGTTGTATAGACCTTAGACAAAATTACATCACCAGTTCTACTAGTTGATTATTTTAAAAATGTGTCAGTACAAGTTCTTGCCTCATCATAAAATGTGATATCTTAGTGGTATCACCAGAAAGTTGGAAGGTGGAAGACATGATAAATAAGCAAAAATGTGGGGGCAATAAATTTTTTAGAAGTTATAATTTTTTTGGTGATCTCAGAGGTAATGCTGCAATGCCTCTGCCAGGCCTTTAGATTTTATATTTTTGTTGGAAAGGAAGCAAAACTAGGCCATAGTCATTTATCCTACGCTTGAAAACATGATTCTGGTTGTAGATTTAGATGGTGGATATATATCTGTGATTATGAATAACTTTATGGACTGTGGACAGAATAAAAAGAATGACTTTGTGGACTATTTTTTTGACGGCTTCTTCATATCACCTAACGATTCTTTTGATTTGATGAGATTGATTTTCATAGCATACATATATACATTATGCATACACACACACACACACATACATCGATCTCTTGACATGTTACCATTTACTTTTTACATAAATGCAACCTGATGGTTCTATTCACATGCTAAGATTTCGAGGCAATCATGTGATGTCAAGAAAATACACGGTAAGATTTTAATGCATAAAGAAGAACATCTGCGCTGGTATGCAATATATGGTCTGGCATATTGGCTTTACTCATTCATACCTCATCAAATCATAAGTAAAAATAAGCTAAAAACTATTCTTTTGTTCTAAAACCACCCCAAGTTTAGAAGAGTGTATCGTGTTGTAATTTACTCATGGACATGATGGTGCAGATTGTGAATGGAAGGCACAAGCAGGCAACATCTGTGTTGCTTCATTCGACTGGACCTGCAGTGGGATTTGCAGGTCCATCGAAAGGATCAAGGAAGTCATAGGCGCTGTGGAGAAGGTGAAAATGCATTATGGAGGGCTACTTTCTAATTGAGACGAAGCTTTGAATATCTTCCCCACTCAGGAAGATAAACAAGCTAATATTTGTGCCGGAGTTCCGTGCTGCTCTTTCTATTTTGTTATATACATATATATATATATATATATATATATTTGTAATTCTTATAGTATAGATTAGTATGCTATTGAGAGAGACAGAGTGCCCTTTCTTCCACGTTCCACTCCATTTTATAAAAGGAAGTGGCCAGAAATGGTGGCAGAAGAGAGAAAAACACAGGGCAAGAGGCTCGTGCCGCCCGTCCATTCTTTGATGCTTGGAAGGCCGATTTGTATTTCCTTACGGCCATCAGGCTCAGCAATAAAAACAAGTTAGTTCTCAGGGGCTCTTGATGCCAGTGTATGCATCTTCTATTCTACTTGAAAGGTTCCGATAGTTTGTACCATTTTGGCTGCTGGCTTGCTATCTAAAATAATAACTCTAGTTTCTATACCACATATAATCAAGTATGCTTACCAATATCTTGTTACTTT
>JAMXBC010000477.1:0-21222 GCA_024138005.1 Lumnitzera racemosa | reverse complement strand
GGGAAAGTGAGATTAACCTAGGTGAGAGAGTTCTGATGATCTAATTTGATTGTTACTTGATGTTGTGTGTTGTTTTGCTAGTTTGTATTGATTGTTTGTTAAATGATTGATTGTTTTTATGTACAATCATCTATATGCTTGCTTCCTTAAAACAGGTAAATATAAATATTTGACCAAAATACCTATCATTTTTGTCATGTGCTTATGCCCCAATTGGTATATTGATGGAAAGTGCTAGCTAAAAAAAATTTTTTTTTAAAAAAAAAGAAAGTATTTTTAAAAAAATTTGTTTTTCCAATCTTAAATTTTTTGGGTTTTGTTTTTTGTGAGGGTTCGTATTTACCCATGAAAAATATTTTTATTGTTATAGTAAAGCTAGCATAGTATCTCTAATTGATTGCAAGAGGACTCCATATTTTGCCCTTAGGGCCTTAGTTATATTTTAATAGTGAAAGGACTCGCTTTAGGTGCCGAGGGGCCTTGAATATGTTCAGTGGATGGCCAAATTGAGGTTTACCAATATTGATTTTTGTTTGTCAACTAGGGTATTAGTCGAGTGTTATTGAAGGGACAATACCCTTAAGCAGTGCCCATGTATTTAAAGGTGGGGTACTCTTTACAAGTACGTATGGAGGATAATTAACGTGTAGACGATGTAAATCTATACCTTCGATAGTTCCAAACTCCTATGGATGTTTTACTTACATTCATTGTTATGCATTCACTACGTATGCGTTCATTTCACTTTGTATAGATTGCATATGTATTAATAATATTTGATAACTTACTTAAAAGGTAGTAGTAAGGAACGAACTCATTGAGCTGTAGTTTGCTCATTCCCTATCATTTCTTTGGCAAGTTCCTTTAAACAGGGATTGGGGAAAATCTTGAGAGCAAAATACAACCCGGAGATTGGTTTGATAATGTTAGAGTTGATTGAAATATGTATAGTTGGTTATAGAAAAATTTATGTAGAAAATATTTATATGATAAGATTATGTATATATAGTATTTCTTATAAATTATTAAATTGCTTTACCATATCTTAGTATTCAGTAGGAGATACCGATTCTCTACGGTTTTTAAAACATTGTAGAATATTAGATTTCATAGTCACTTATATTTTATAGTAAGTTTTAAATTAATTAAAAATCGAAAACATTTGTGGGCTAATTATTTGGAGTTTTGTAAACTTTAACTTGTAAAGTAATTTTTGTATTATTGGTGGGGTATGTAATATGAAAATTTTAGATGATTCTACTATTCTCCCTTTAGGGTCATGACAAATTTTAGGCGATTCTTTTTAAAACTCTCTTAGAGTCATGACAGTGAAACCATTGCATACTAATACTACCAACAACACTTTATTAGGGAACATATGAATATGTCAATATCATCATAGTTTGTGGTGACATAGCTACTAAAAGCCTAAAATGAGTAGTAAGTGGAGTACTAATAGGTTTTGCGTTTTTTATTCCAAAACTTTCCCAACAAAACTCCTTTGAGTCAAATAAAGTTTACTTATAGTTTTTATCCCTTTCAATCTCTATACCAAGAATTTTCTTAGCTGCTTCCCCAAATCTTTCATCCAATTCACCACTTAGCTCTTTGTTCAATCTATTGATCTTGACATATCCTTAGTAGTAATAAGCATGTCATCAACATAAAGCAACAAATAGACAATGAGCCTCATCATATTTTCTAAAATATACACAACTATCACATTGGCTCTTAATATAGCGATGCCCTAACATAAAAGAATAAAATTGCTTTTTCCCAAACTATCAAGGATTCTATTATGATTTCTTCAATAAGAAAACATAGTCTCCCTGCCTTCAATTTAAAAAACCTTTAGGTTGTTACATGTAAATTTTCTCTCAAGTTCACCATAGAAGAAGTCAGTTTTAAATATGTAAACCTTGTGAATTTAACTATTTGAGAGTAAAATTGAACTCTAATACTATAGATAACTTTATGAGTCGATAAGGCTGACCAACATAAAAAATTTTATTAAATTATGAAATCAAATATATCATAAATAATAAAAAGCCTAAAAATTTTGGTCAAAACCTTAATCGCAAAAAGAAAAAAAAAACCTAAACCCTATGTATGCGTATAATACCCTTTTATTAAACTCGACTGACAAAAACTTTAAAACTATAAATTTAAGACCTATAAAATGAATAAATTTATCAATAGCAATAAAAACCATAAACGAATACAAGTATTGATCAATATACAAAATTCATATAAAATTATTAACGACGTATTGAGATAACTCTTAATATTATAAACGTAAGAGTAGCAATTAAATTAATAAATTTTTATAAAATTTCAATATTATTTCATAATCACTAAATTTAAAAATTTTTATATTTAAAAAAAGTCTAATTTTTTTATTTTTTATTTTTCCTTTTTCTTTCTTTTCCCTTTCTTTTTCCTTCTCTTTTTTTTTTCCTTAATTTTTTCTCCTTGCCATGTGAATTCCAGTTTTTTTTTTTTTTGTTTCACTTATGTATGCATAATTCACCCTGTGATAATTGTTTGGATAAAAGAAGAGTATTAGATAACCCTCTTGTCAAATCAAGTAATAATCTTATCTTGTTTTTTGTTTTTTTTTAAATTTTAATTTTTTTTTTTTCCTCTTGTACTTCACATTTTTTGGAAGAATAAACATATATGCACACTTTTTCAACATAAAAATCAAACTCTACACATACTTTCCCCCTTCCCAAAATGTGAAGACTCTATCCTTTTCTTCTTCTTTTCTTCTTTTTTTTTTTTCATTTTCTTTTTCTTTCATAAAGTCATCAAGAAGAAAAAGAAGAAGCAGCTTTGCCATATATCAATCATCACTTATTAAGGGAAAATAGATAAGTAGTAAGTGTAGTATATTTATTTTGTATTAATTTATCTTTACGTGCTCTTGTACATATATGTAATTGGTAGAATTTTTTTGCTTATAAGGTCATGTAACAAAGATATATGTAGGATTTGTATTTCCTTATGTATAGATGTTCATATATGTATGACACTAAAGTATATTCTATGTACATACATATTATATTTGATTCTAGAAATATTTGGGCTTTTGTATAAAATATGCATATTCAATAATATTTATATTATGTATTTCCAATATATGGATATATATTAAATTTAAAAATGGCTATATATGTATATATATTCATATTTTGGTAGTATGTATATTAAGTATTTTCAATTAGATATATATGCATATATATATAGGTATCGTATATATAAGTATACATGTGTAGCATATGTAATATATTTAGGATTATATTATTTAAGTAAATAGTATATTTATACGTATAAAATTCAAAGGTTAATAGTATAGTATATATAGAAATACTAGTATATTTAAATAACACATGTATAATAAACTATAATACTAAATTAATAAATAAAGAAAGTTAGTATATATATATATATATATATATATATATGCTATGAGCTTAAAAAATAAGAAAAAATTAATTTACAAAATTTAATAAAATATATACTAAATATAATTATTCACATATTAAGTAAAAATACAAAATAGGAAAATATTGAAATATATGCACAAATTCACATATGGCACCTTCCTATGCTACCACATCAATATTTAATTAAATTTGTAATAAAAAAATAATTAATTACTTAGTAAATTATTAAAATAGTAAAAATGAATTAAATAAGTATTAAACCTTAAAAATAGCAAAATAAGTGAATTGTAATAAAAATAGACTAATAAAATAAGAAAATTTAAATATAGAGTTTAGATATTTAGTAAATCATAAATATGTAAAGAAAAATCTTAAAAAAAATAATTTAAAATCATTTAAGTCAAACTAATAAAATTCATAATATTTTTTTTACCATAATAAAAAATGTAAGTTATGACTTTCAAAATGGACCCTGTTACAAAAAAGTACATCTAAAAATGATAAGTGGATGAGTGTTTTTTTAAAGGGGTTTAAAGCCACAAGCAACCCCATGTGATTAAGGAGAGGTGGGTCCATGCGGGTAAGTAGACGGATAATAAATGTGTAGACGAAGTAAATCTATACCTTCCATAGTTCCAAACCCTAGGGATGTGTTGCTTGCATTTATGTATATGCATTCATTTCTCTTATAGATAGATTGCATGGGTACTAATAATATTTGAAAACTTGCTTAAAAAATAGTAGTAAGAAATGAAAATCACTAAGTTGTAGTTTTCTCATTCTCTTATAGTTTCTTTTTTAGGTTCCTTTAAGTAGGGGTCAAGGAAAATCTTGAGAGCAAAGTGCAAATCAAAAATGGTTTGAAAGGGTTAGAATTGATTGAAATGCGTATAGCTGGTATAGAAACAATTGAAGTAGAAAATATTTATATGATAAGATTATGTATTAATATAATATTTCTTGTAATTATTAAGTTGTTTTACCTTATCTTAGCATTTGATAAAGGATACTGATTCTCTAAGAAATATCCAAATATCCAGTCACTTATATTTTATAGTAATTTAAATTTAAAATTAAAAATCGAAAATTTTTAGTGACTAATCGTTTAAAGTCTTAAAATTTCTCTAGCTTATAAGATGGTTTTCATATCTGAGTGTATACTGATAAAAAATTTTAAGCAATCCTATTAGGCCCCCCTTAAGGTCACAACATAACATCTAGTTACTCTAACTCTAAATCATGCATAGCAAACTAAATAAGAAAAAACATGAATAGAGCTATGTTTAACAATAGGAGAGAAAGCATCATTAAAATTTAAACTCCTTGTCCCTAACTATAACTTTGCAACTAATTATATTTTTAATTTTGCTCTTTAACTCTTAAAAATGCCATCTTTCTTCTTAAGACCTATTAGTAACCAATAATCTTTTATCATTTAATAGTTTGACCAACTCCTAAGTTTATTCTTTGTGAAGAGACTCTACCTCTTCCTACATGACTACCGACCATTTCGTAGAAATCATTACAGGAAACAGCATTTAGAATGGGTTTAAGGCTTACTGATAGTATATGTCTCCTATGCAAACATTCAAAGAATATGAAACATAATTTGCTAATTAACAAGTTTTCTTTCTCTCTTTGTGGCCTACTTCTAGCAATAGAGTATTCATCTTCTTCTATTGATTCTTTTACTTCCATAGAAACGGGTAATTGAAGTGGGCTTTGATAAGAATCAAATCATTGGACCCTTGACCCAAACTCAAACCCGAGGGCTAGAAAGTATGGCCATGCTATTTCTCCCCTTATAACCTATCACTAAGAAGTCTGAGCTACTGCAATTGCAAACCCTGATACCTTAGCTAAGCCAAACCCTTATGCTCGTTGATTATCTCCAACTGTTGAGAGTTACACTCGGTAGCGACTCAATAGATTCAACCACTTACCAAAACCGACCTAAATCTAATTTGTATTGAATGTATTCGGGGTGAATTAAACCACAAAGAATTATCTTCTAAAACTTGGCACAACTGCCCTCCCACCCCGACTCAAACCTCGGCTTAGCAAATACCAAATTTATCATACTTAATTGTCTTTTCTACCATAAAGCCATCCATCCATAAGAAGTTACGTGTTTGAGAAACCAGGTAATGGAACCCTTCATACAAGATATCATTTTTGTTGTATTTTCAATTTTTCCCATTTATTATTTCTTGTACATTGCTTTTTTTTAGACATTATCCTTTTTATCTTTTTCATTTAGATAGGATGCCCTAATGTTTCGAGTATAAATACCCCATTGTAATGTAGCCACAATGATCATTTTACATCTAATATTGAATATTCTTCCTTTTGTGAATTTGTTTATAGCTTATTAACTTACTTTACTCTTATCCTAACCCTTTTAAGCGAGGCTAAATGATGAGTACCCTTATTGGATCAGCTCATGCATCATATTGAGTTAAGCCATGAGTCATGGAAGTTCCTTGGTGTATCATATCCTTAGAGTTTTAGTAGGTTTACTTGTTTTACTTTCCCTATTTTAGCATACTTGTCACTTTGTCCTTTAATCTTTCTATAAGCTTGAACCCCCCCCCACAACTGTTCTTGTCAATCTTTGGCTCCAATTGCACCATTTTAGTATCAGAGCAGAGGTTTCATTTACGTAAGCTATGTTTGAACTTTCTTGTGAGTAGTAATTGTTGTAGTAGTATGTTATAGCAGCCTAGAAGTTAGCTATAAGAGTTCGAGTAAGTAGAAGGAGTAGTAGTTCGTTTTGATTGTATACTTGTTTTTCCTTGTTTCAAGTATACAAAAACAGAGCAAGTTTTAGTTTGGGTTGTTGATCTTAGAAATGGCTATTGTGTTTGAGATAGAATTGAACTTTCAAGTGAAGAAGTGTTTGAGTGTATGTGATTATTTGGTTTGGAAAAGCAATGTTTGTTGCTTCTTAGATTCTAAGTTTTGTTGTTGAGTTTTTGTCAAATAAAAGAAAAATAATAGATCTTAGTGTCAACATTGGAATTGGAGATGATAAAGTGGTATTATTCATCATAGACAACAATCCCAGGGTACCCAAAGAGTATAGACAAACGACCTAATGAGGTAGCTAACCTCATACCCGATTTGATAGAGATATTCATGTAATGACTTATCAACTTGCTGAGGCCATGTAGAACACTTCACAAGTTGCTTAACCTAGAAGACAGAACCTAGTTTGAAAAGTTTGAGGTAGAGGAGTGGGAAAGGATGAGTACCATAGGGATTGACTTGGGAGACATGGATGATGAAGGGGAAGAAGAGAAGAAGAGAAGAGGGGAGCAAACCCCGAGTACCTTGGGCTATCGACCATGTGAAGCTTTAGGTCCCAAGTTGTCACAACCCAGGGGCTAGTCATAGTAAGTGTCATATATCATACAAAGGGATTGTAGATAGTTTTCCCCTTTTTAATCAAAAAACCCTTCGTACGTTATACAAGGTTACTACTGCAACTAAAACCTAGATTTAAGCAAGTGCAAATAATATAATTTCAATTTTGATAACAAGACTTTTAAATTGTAAATAGAACATATTAAAAGATATTTTAAGATAGTAAGTCTATGATACCTTGATTGTAAACTAAAAAATACATTATTTCACATAATAAGGTTCAGGATTAAATACAATAGTATAAGTTCACTCTCATCACTAATTTACTCTCACATCAGCCCATTGAGGTTTACTAATCTCAGGCATCCTATGGCCCAGATTCACAAACAAGTCTCCCTACATAAGTAAAATACAGGGGGATAAGCTAAACTAACTTAGTGAAAAATTTTCCCCCAACCATATAACAAATAAGTCATACAATAATTAAATTCAACTAAATGAATTTATGAGCAATCAGTTTGCCATACAAATACATGCAAGTGATTAGGAACTACATGTAACTCAAATTTAATGCCCCCCTAAGTTAGGGTTAAGAAACTTTGGGCACCAATCAAATCTGGTTCTACTATAACTTTTTATAAAAATAAACTCTACTTTTCGTTTTAAAAAAATTAGTATATCTACTTTTAGTCAAAACTCAATTCTAGTAAAATTTGTGAGTAGTTCCGTAGCCCTCTCACCCCCTTTCTAAGCCTTTAAAAGTCAACCCTTACCCAAAGCAATTGGCACCTCCAATGGCTAGTGTTCCAGGGGCTAGAGAAAGGCTACGGTATGCAAGTAACAAAAAAACCTAAAATTAAAATTTCCCTACATATGGCCTTCCTACCCCCGATGATTGATAACCAAATTAATTAACAATGCATGTTTACATTTTTCTTTTATTCTTCAATCGGATAATTTTAAGTCCTTTACAGTGACAAAAAAGTCACTAAAAATTTCATTTCCTATCAAATTTACTTTCAGTATTATTTTTAAAAGAAATTTCCCATTTAACAGTGATTTTCCAAGTAAAACCCCCCCCTACAACATTTAATTAAATAACAATTTATATTCAATTTACTATTAAGCTGTTGGAATCATTAGGGAAAAAATACTTCGTATCCTTGGTTGGGGGTCTAATAATCATTGATAGGGCAGTACGGGCTCGTGATTACGGGCATTTAGGGAAACAAAAAAATAAGGTTTGAGTTAATACTAAACTATTATTTTTTTATACCTTTACCTAAAATTTTTATTGTTTGTACAAATTGTAATTTTGAGCTTTTTAGCTAAATTTCAAATAACTTTTTCAATTTCTCAATTTTTAGAATTTATATCAATTTTTTGTTTTCAAATTACTTTCCTTTAGTAGGGTTCGTTTTAACGTTTTACTTGCATTTTTGACTTTTAAATAAAAATATTAAAAATTCAATTTTTTACTTAAGTAAAATAAAATTTTTTTTTAAGCTTTTTTTTTTAAATTATAGTTTATTAATTTTTTAAAATCTTATTTTTTTTAATTTCCCCTTATTTTTGGGTTATTTTACCAAAATTTACTTTTTTTTGCAAATTTTTGAGGTTTAAGATTTTTAAATTCAAATTTTTCTACTTTATTATTTTTTAAATTTAAATTAAATTATTTATTATTTGTCACTTTCCAACGGGATCAAAACAGTCTACTATAAAAACTTATATAGGAAGTGCACCATCATTTTTAAAATATAGGGATCTGGGCCCAAGTCGATCCCTTAGAATTCGAGACTAATATTAATTTAGCTTTATTATTTAACCAAAAATTTTAGATGAGTTGAATGAATAAAAAAAAATTGAAATTAAAAAAACTAAACAAAAATGGGCTTTATTAAAACAATTTAAAATCAATAAAACAAAAGGGCTTAACTATGCAAAAACGATTTTGGAAATTATTTCCCCTTGTTTAAAATTTGGGTGCGTAAAATAATTCAAATTTGTTTCTTTTTTCTTGACGGGGGGGTTTTTACAATTAAAGTTAATACCTTTTCCAAGCATTTAAACGAAACCCAAAAAATTTTTACCGGAATCTCTTCCTTAGTATATAATTTTGAATTTATTAATGAAAATGAATTCCCACAAAATAATTAACTTTCCGGAAAAAACATTTATCTTTCTCTAAGTATACATATAATTCCTTCATTTGTAAAGATCTAAATTTTACATGTAATTTCTCAACAACAGCAATTTTTTCAACAAATGCATAATATCTAAATTGATATTCTAGAAATATCAGTTAAAAAATTTAAACGACATAATGAATAAGCAAAAAATGAAACTTCATTGAAATTTATAAATCAACCCCAAAAGTCCTTTAAACCCCGGTTCCATAATCCAAATACCGAATTCTAAGTAATAATAAAATTTTTAAAAACAGGTCCATCAAAAACATAAATAAAAAATGAAAAAAACCCCTTTTTTTGATGAAAAATCTCTTTGATTTGAAGCGTGTTGCTCTCGCCTTTTTCTTTTCCTTTTCCTTTAAATCTTCTCTTCTCCCCTGTCTTTACTCTTCTCTAAGGGCTCTCCCTCTTCAAAAACCCTCTATGTCCTTTTATATATGTTTATAAAAATTTTGTTTTTCGTCACCAGACACGGCCGGGACATGGCCATGTCCCCCCGGTCGTGTAACTTTCGACTTGGGAAAATTTTTCTGGGGGACACAGCCTTGGGAGTGGCCCTTCCCAGACTATGTAAAATTCAAAACTTATAAACTTCTTCATTTTAACTCTGAATTGGGGTGAACTTTATTCTTTTCTTCGTTTTTCGATCCTGAAAGCGCAAACAAAATCAAATTTTACCAATTGTATAAATTTCTTTAAAAAAACCAAAAAATGTGAGGAAATATAAAAAAATCACCAGTGAAAATATTTTAAATAAGTTATAAATTTTTCCCCACACTTGAGCTTTTTGCTTGCCCTCAAGCAAATAAATCAAAAAAAAATTTTTGGGGACAAAAAACCCAAAAACAGTTTTATTTTTTTTTTAGGAAACCGGTGAACAATACATTACCCGTAGAAAAAAAAAAACTCATTTTCACTAATTGCATAATAAAGTAACCCAAATTTCATCTGCCCATTTCAAATGCTCCAAAAATACTTATATAGATTTCACTAGTTAAATTTATAAAATAAAAGGGCCCGGGTTTTTTAAACCCAAGGATTTTTAAAAATAAAATTGGATTTAACTCTCGTTAACCCGGGAAAAGAGTCTAAAAATTTTGTCCTTTGACTAAATTATACAATCTCCTTCCATTCACCAAGCGCTATAACAAAAACAAAAATTTTTAATCCATATCCTTTCACCCCCAGTTCATGCTTTTGTTGAGGTCTTTTAATTTCTTTATTTAAGCAAAATTGCGTTGGTAGGGGGAAAAAGAATCCGCTCCTCTGAGGACAAGACAAATTATACCAACTTATTTTTATATTATAGGGGAAAAAACCTTTGCTCTTCGAGGGCCCAGGCCCGACCCATAAAATTTTTTTTTTATTAAAAATTTGGCATGGGACTCAATCCGCTCTTCTGGGGCCCCAAGACGAATCCTTCCAATTTTTTCTATTCATACACTTTTATTATTTTTGCCCTTAAAATCATTGTGTTTTTTTAGGGTTCTCAAAGAAAATTCATTTTGTTTTTTTACTAAAAATTAAGAATTTTTAAAAATTTTTTAAGAAAAAGGTATATAAAAAGAAAATTTTAAAAAAAACCCCCTACTAACCTCAACTAGGATGTTGGTAATTCTCAAGCCTAAAGTCCTAAGCTAAATAACTCGTAACTTTGCCCCAAAAAATTTACAAATCATTCTAGAAAAGTTAAAAAGATCAAAAATGAAAAAGGGGGACACTTTGATTTAGCTCGACATTTGTTAATCCCCTTTTGTAAGTTATTTTTAAAAATTAAGGGGTGAAAGGGAAATAATTGGTTTTAAACAGTAAAATTTCATTTTTCCCTTCCCCACACTTAATAACGTACATTTCCTCAAGTCACAAAAAAAATCATAGCATAAAGAAATGAAAAAAAAGAAAAAGCAACTAGGGAAAAAGGAAACATATGTATAAAAAGAAAAAAATATTCCCGCAATTAAAAAGAAGTTAAAAATGAAGAACATAAATTTTAATACTGAGTTCAAACCTGGCCCAAAAAAAGACAACAAAAAAAGTATAACTAGAAAGGGACGGAACCCGTCTCTTCATTCCTCATCAGAGGGTCCCTCAGCCATCGTAGCATCATCATTGTCGTCCTCCCCTCAACCCTCATCATTTCCCCGCCACTTCGCCCTCACCACCCCATTCCTTTTCCCTCATCTCAAATCCTCATTAGGGGGTTCTGCCCTTTTTCTTTTGAGAAATTTTTCCATTTTATCTGGCGGATATGAAGTTTATCCACACTTTCTTTATATAACCTAGACATCAACATAAAAATTTGTTGTCAAAGTTGGGGAGATGTCTGGCCTGGATGTACCCCTGCGAAATGTCGACCTTGAGCTTGTTGGTAAAAGATTTGTCAAAGAATTTAAAGGCGCATAGGGTTTTGATTGACAAAAAGAATGAAGCCAAAACAAAAACCTTAGCCGCTGGCCCGCACAGAAAGGTAAGTGGGGGGCACACAAATATGCCCTTTCTTTGGTAGGGAGCGGGTGGCTGAAAAAGTTCAGCGTTTCGAGGCGAATTGAAAATTTTTTGAATGCTTTGTACAGATAGGGGCAACCTTTTGGGAAAAACCACCCGGTGTGAGGCCTGCGTCATTTTGCGAAATAGCCAATAAGAACTCATTTCGGTTTGGGACTAATTGGAGGTTTTATCCTTGCTGGTCATACGCATCCCACAGTAATCGTTCCAAAACGTCCCTGGTGTTACCCTCGGAAAACACAAGAAGACGGGGAATTTTTTCTATCCGAGTGTATTATCTTCAAGAGAATAAGATATCGACTTAATTGGCAGGGTCATTAAATGGGGGGCCATCGGTGAAAGTATTTGCTTTTTGGGGCCCCCATCAAAGTAGCACCCCTTTTATCAAGTTTGTAGGTACCAAAAACCCAAGGTTGCCTTGTAAATTGGACCCCAAGAGATAAAAAGCCCCCAATGGACCACCAAGGTCCTTCATTTTTTGGTAAACTCTAATTGACGAAACCCCATCTAGCCGAAGGGTCTCGTAAAAAGTTTATTTAAAGTAAATTATATGTTGACCTGGATCCCCTTAAATTGAAGCTTTGGGGTTCTATCGGGGAAGAGTAGTATTTTCAATTTTGCCCTGTTGTGTTTTGGAGGATGCTGCAAATTTTGATTTTCGGAAAAACGGAAGCTTAGGGGATCCCCTTTGAAAAACCGCAAAGATTCAACAACCAAAATCAAAAAACCACATCCTTTATGCACGTATTTCAAGAAGGCGGGGGAAATAATTTAAATGTGAAAAAATTTTAACCGATTTCATTAGCGCTTTTAAAACAAAATGTGGGTTACGGGGAAAAACTATTTGGGGGAAAAAAAGAAAAATTTTCAAATGCTCTAACTAATTATAATTGACTTACTATACTACACTTACCCAAAAACACAGGCGCCCACATAAAAAAAGCGAAATGATCAAATTGTTTTCTTTTTTGTAACCCTAATTTCTAAAGATAAGGATTAAAATTACCAAAAAAATTCAGAATTGAAAGCACAATTAATATTTAACTGATGAGGCTAAAAAAAGGCAATAGATCGAAAAACACAAGGCAATTTGCAGGGCGTTTATAAAATAACAAAAAGAAAGGGCAGCCAAAATGCAAAAAAACCCTGCACACAGATAAAAAATTTTGGAAATAAACTGCTTAAACCCATGGGGAAGATAAGTAAAACAATAAGGAGACTTATTTGGGATAAGATTAAAATGACAAAAATTTGGGGAGAAAAGGGGGAGAAGAGAGTATTGAAGGAGTTTTTTGGATTGTAAGGTGTGGAGAATGTGTTTGTTTTTTAAAAAAATCAGGTGTGTAAAAAATCGTAAAAGGGGGGTAGACATGGGTGGGACCAACCGACCCCCTTCCCCGTGTAACTTCCTGTATTCGTCATGTCTTACTTGGGCGGACCCGGCGGGGGACAGACCGTGTCCCACCCCTTTAAACTGTCTGTGTTCGAGCAGGGTAATGAGCAACGGGGGGGGCAAGACTTTCCCCATGCCCATGTAACTTGCTGAGTTTTTTCATAAAGTCGGGAGCCAGGGCACCCCGTGTAACTCTCTATTTGTGGGGGAATACTGGGCTGGGGGTGGGACAGACTGTGCCCTTGCCCGTGTAACTTTCCGACCTGGAGTAAATCGAAATCTGGTAACACGATTTGGGGACACACTGTGCCCCATGCCGTGAAAATTTTAGGGAAAGGCAAATTTAAAGGGCCCGGGTGGACCGGCTGGGACACCCCGTGTCCTTTCCCCGTGTAACTTTTTTCCCTTTTTTTTCATAATTTTTTAAGAAAAAAGGGAAATTTAAAAAAAATAAAAGAAATTTAAACTAAAAAATAAAAAAAAGAAACTAAAGAAAAAATCAAAAATAAAACAAAAGTGAAAAGCCTATGAAAAAAATAAAAAAAAAAAAAAAAGAAAAAGTTAAAAAAAGGAAAGAAAAAATGAAAAAAACTTAAAGAACTAAAGTTAAGGAAGTTAGACAGGGTTTGCCTTCTAAAAAGCACTTAGTTAATCGATAGTCAGGGATGCGTTTTTCCATGTTTGTTCTGCGGATGGGGAAAAACCTCTCGCCCAATAGCTCAATTTTTCCACTCAAGTATAACTTCAAGCTTCCCCATTTCCTTAAAAAGGCCCCTTTCTCCGGACGTCCCATGGGGAAAACTCGTGAAATTGAAAGGTTGCACCTGTTTTCAACTTCCCTGGGAAAAAACGGGGGGCGGAATTATAAAAAGAACATGATAAACTTCTTTAAATTGTCGACCTTTTTTGATTCCGGTTTGGGGTATTTTTTGGCCCTTTCTTTTTAGTTTGGAGTTTCATATGCATTTGCCCCCCATTCCTAGCCGTTCATTTGAATTTTTCCTGTGAAAACCCCTGCCATCAAAATAAACTTTACACTTTAAATTCCCCAATAAGCTTTATGTTCAATTTCTCCCAGAAAGCAACCCTTGCCATATAAAAATTTTGGAAAGGTGTGGTCCTAGGGTGTTTTGAAGGTTCTATACCCCTAGAGCTTTACCCAATTTTTTTGACCAATTTTTCTATGTTATCTATTTTTTTTCAAAACCCTTAAAGATGCGATTGAAACTTTCTACCACACTTTGGGGGGGGGTAGGGGTGGCTATTTATGTGAAACGCATAAGTTTCAATTTGGGTCAGTTGGCATTACAAAAAGTTGTTCCCTTACACTTATAATTGTCTAGGGTGCCGAATCGAGAAAATGGGCCTTTCAAATTTTTTTACTACCCTGAAAATTTAGTAAGTAAGTTTTAGCTTCCACCTACTTAAAAGACTAATCAATGAACTAGGATATATTTTTTCCATTAGAGTTCGGGAAAAGCCCACAAAAATTTGACCCCCCAACATCAAATACCTCACCTCGTGTGGGATTTGTGGCATTTCATCCTACGGGATATTTTCCCCCCCCTTTTGGCAAGATTACAACCTCAACATATCTCGGGATCTTGAAAGGGGTGGGCCATAAAACCTCCCTCTGAACCTTTGACTGTTTTTTGGCACAGTTTGCCCCCCCGTGGCCCCGAATAACATGCCAAAATTTCCTTTTGAGGGTGGTACACCCTTCAAATGAATAATCTCACTTCTTTAAATAGGAAAAGGATCACCCAAAAATAATTTTGACTCAGAAAAAAATTTTTCCTTTTGTTAGTGTGGAAGCCCCTTTCATAAAAATCCATAACTAAAAAAATTTAGCGATATCCGCAAACTAAGGAATTTCCTTCATTACTTGCGTATGGCATGGTCCTCCTCAAGGAATTCATCCTTTAATTCTTCTCGTCGAGCATTTAAAATTTTTTTAAATTTCTAATGAGAAGGTAATTGCTGCAAAATTCTCAAACCTTTTTTATCTTTGATCTCCACTCAAACTGTTGGGAGCAACAAGATCCCCTAATCATTTTTGGTTTTGCATCTGTTTTGCTAAAAGAAACCCTAAGGGCAGAATGATCAGTAAAAACAATCACTTTAATAGAAGAAAATAAGACAAAACTTATAAAAGGCAAAAACAACTCTAGAAATCTTTTTCGTGTAAAGTAGTTCTCCCAGCATTGTAAAGTTTTGTAGCAAGTGAATTGATTGAAAGTGTTTTTTGCCCTTTTCCCCAGCATTCCCCAACTACGTGATCCTGATACACATAAGCTCAAGGGAAGTGCCCAAACAACTACCAGATTGGGCATTTGTAAGTTCTCTTTAAGGATATGAAAGCTTTTAAACACCTTGAAGAAACTAAAGGCCATCCTTCTTAATAACTTTTGAAAGGGCGGGCATTTTTTGAGAAATTTGATAAATCGCCTAAAAAACCCATATGCCCCAAAAGCTTCTTTTGGCTTAACGAAGTGGAGATGAATCTTTCAAGCATCCCCTTTTGGGAGTATCTCCCCAATTCCTCGTAAAAAGATTTATGGCCCTTACAATACCCTTGTACCAAAAAGTGGCCTTCCCAGTTGAGGACAAAATTGGTCCTTTTACCGGAAGTACCCGTCCCAAAATTTTTCAAAAAAAAGGCAAAAGAGTTGCCAAAAACCAAAAAATCTCTATAAATACCTCCCTTTGTCCCAACAAAGTCAAAAATAGCTAACATCATCGCTAAAGTAGTAGGGGCATTGCAAAGAAAAAGGGATTCTCGGGAAGAAAGGGCCTAAGGACAAATGAAAAATGGGCTTTTCCTTTAAACTTCCAGTGCAATAGGTATCTAAAAAAACCCCGTAACCTCTAAAAAACAATAAAAATATGTCCCCTGTCTTTTATCATTTTATCAATAAAAGGTAAGGGGGAAAAGGTCCTTCGTAAGCATCGTTTAACTTTCATTTTCGTAATACACCCAACCTGTTACGTTCTCAGGGGTCAATTCATTCTTTTATTTGGGACTACTGCATCCCATTTTTTTGGAAAATACTTTTACTGGACTCACCCATGAACTATCAGAGAAGGGTTTAAACATCCTACATCAAGGATTTAATAACTTTCCCTTTTTTTCTACCCTTTCATGTTTGGGTTCAAGCGTTTTAGGGCGGGACAAAGGCTTTGGTTTTCCCATTAAAAACTTTTGACAAAAGGGGGATTTATACCTCGAAAATCATTTTTCTAACAATGGCCCCCTTTTTCCAAGTACTTTCAGACCTTTCTCCTGTTTTTTTCCAAATTTTGGGTCTTTTAAATTCCCGTAATTTGGAGTCCTTCTTTAAGAAGGCAATTCCCAAATTCGGGAATTTCTTTAGCTCCCAAAATGGTGGCCCCCAACGAAGGTTTTACTTTTTACTTCCTTCCCCTTTTTTTAACTCTTTAAATCCTTTTTTCAAAAGGTTGGTTTTTTTCCCCCCAAGGGGGGTATCACCCGGGTTTGACGGACTCCCAAGCTTCCCTAGCAAATTTTAACAACTCCCAAAAATCCTAAAAAACTTCCTAAATAAACTGAAACAAAAAAGTCAGTAACGTCCCAAAGGGGCAAAATAATCCCGATCGACGACTTTTTATAGCCTTCGAAATTTTAAACAGATTTTTTCTCCCTTTTGAAGGGAAAGAGCTTTCATCCAAAAACAAGATCCCAGCGTAGCTAAGAATGGGCAAACCAGGATAAGGGGAAAATTAAAAACTTTTTCCCTATCCCTTCACAAATGCGGGGAAAAAAAATTTACCCCCTTGGGCTTAATACATCCCAAATTAACCCCTTAGGATAGTACAGATTATCACTAATTGCAAAATTTCGTGTGGGTTGTTCCCTAATCCTAGTTTTTGAAAAAATTTATAAGGCATTAAATTGAGCAGCCCCGAATCAGCTAAACTTTGTCAATTAATAGATTTTCCAAAATGACAAGGAATTAAAAAACTTTTGGGTTTTAGCTCTTGGGGAACTTGTTTTGCACGACGCTGAACACTTTTCATCTAAAATACTGTGAAAGCCCTCAATTCCCCCTTTATTGGGGCAACAAATCTTTTGAAATTAGCAATTTGGGATCTGGACAGGAATCAAAAAGGGGAAGTTATATGCATTGTTAAAAAGGGTTAAGGAAATTACTGAAATTTTGGTCATTTTGATCTTCTTTAGTTTTAGGATATGGATGGGGGTTTATATTTCCCTTTACTTTGAGATTAGGGGTTCCGTTGCTTTGCCCTCCTTTCTCTTTTGTCTCCTCGCTAACTTTCTCAGCAGTAAACCCCTTCCCATTCGAAGTGTCACTGCCTTACATGTTCCCTTTGATTTGGGTTCGTATTTTTCCCCCTAACGTTCCCTGCGGTCTTTTAGAGATTGCTTTGCAAGTTGACCAATTTGTTCCAAGGTTGCGATTTGAAGCCTCTTGATTCCTCAGGAGGATTCAAAAATTTTGGGTAACGGCTCTTGCTTGAATAATTTTTTGAGAAGTTCTTCCCGGGGTCTTTTCTTAAGGAAGAGGAGGGGAGAATGGGCTCTGAAAATTTGGGGGGCCAAAATTAGTCTTCACTGGGCCCTTGGTTTTGTTTCCCCTGAAAGTTAGGTGATTCCCCCATCCCGGTTTATGTGTTGGTGGGGTTTTTTTGTTGCTGGATTTTTCATAGATAACTACCCGTTCCAATTGTTTAGCCCATACCCCCGCATAAAACATTTAAACATTGCACTTGTTGGGGGCCCAAAGAGAGTGCACAATTTCTTACTCAATGGGCCACCTTGGCTCTAGAGTAGTGTTGAATCCCCCAATTTTTAAATTCCCCGTTTTTTGTTGGTTCTATGCTTTCCTTGATAAATTTTTATCGTATTCCTTCAATAGTTTTTTTGCTTTCTTTTGGGTCTTTGGTTCAAAAATCCCCCCCCACGGAGCTCAAACATCACTCGTGAAAAAATTTAGACCCTTATAGAAGGTTTGAATCTGCATCCCCAAAAGGAAGGGCCCTGATGTGGGACCTCCCCGAACAAATCCTTAAATCGTCCCAAGGTCATAAAGTTCCACTTCCAAAGAGCAAACAGAAATAACCGAATTTTCGGGCCCTTTTAGGGGGAAATACTTCTCCAAAAAATTTCTTACCAATTTTCTAAGTTGTGGGTTTAAATTTTTGGGAAAGAGTTTAAACCCTGTTTTTCTCTACCCCCAAAGGGGAAGGGGAAAAGCCACGTCGGGTGGCAATCCGTGGCTCCCTTGATTTAAATGTTCACAATCCTAGAAAGCTGGTGTGGGGATTAGGATCTTTATCTTAGAGACCGTCAAACTGAAAAATTGTTGCCCTTTTTTATGATTTAGGTGTAATTAGGAAGTTGTTAACTACGACGATTGGGGCCCTTTCGGGTGCAGAGAGCCCAAAAGGTAGGGTTAAATGTCGACATGGGCCGAGCTCATTACCTTGTTACCTTGTGGTGGATCTTCGCCAATGAAATTTAGTTTGGCCCCTTCACCTTTTCCCTTTATTTTACGTTGATCTCATCTATGGGGCCACAATTTGTCTAGGTCCAAACTCAAATTTTGAAGGAAATTCCTTAATTTTAGGAAAGTTCACCCCAAAACTTTCCGGGGTTTCTTGGCATGCCTTTCAAGGGCAAGAAAAATTTAAAAACAAATTTAGTTAGCAAAAAAATAAACATGAAAACAAAGAAAAAAAAAAAATGGGCAAAGTTAAAACAAATAGGTTCTTTTATCGAAAATCCCCCGGGAGTGGGCACAAACTATATCGGAAAAGGGACCCATAGTTTTTAAAATACGGATGTAAGTCCCAAACGATCCCTTAAGACTTTGAGTACAATATTAACCTTAGCTTTAATTCAACCGGGGAAAAATTTGATGGTTTAATGAAAAAAAAAAATATTGAAATTAAAAAACCAACAATTATGGGGCTGTTAAGCAATTTAAAATCAATAAAACTAAGAATACTTCAACAGCAAAAAAAGTATTTGGAATTATTTCCCTAGGGGTTTAAAAGTGACGCGTAAAATATATTCAATTTTGATTTTATTTATTCTTGACCGGGGGGGGGCACTTAAAATTAATACCTTTCTCAAACATAACCGAATCCAAAAATTTTTTACCCGGGAACCTTCACTTAGTAAAATAATTTAGAATTGCATTTTTTAAGTATAATGAAATTCCCACAAAATAATTAAATTTCCGGAGAAACAGTATCTTACCTAAGTATACATGAAATTCTCTTCCCTTATGTAAAGATTAATTTTACAGAAAATTTTCCCAACACTGCATAATATAAAATTGATATTCTGAAATTCAGTTAACAATTAAACGACATAAATTTAATCAGCAAAGATAGAAACTTCATTAAAATTTTAAAAACAACCCAAGGTCACTGAAACCCCAGGGTTTATAATCCCAAATACACGATTCAAGCTATCAAATGTCAAAAACGAGGTCCATCAAAACATAAAAAAAAACATAAAAAACCCTTTGGTAGAAAAATCTCTTCGATCTTGAAGTCGGTATTGCTCTCGCCTTTTCTTCTCCTTCCCTTAAATCTCTTCCTTTCCCCTGTCTTTACTTCTCATGTTCTCCTCTCTTCAAACCCCCCCATAGCCTTTTTATATGTATTATAAGGATTTTTTTTTTCACCCCCCCCCCCAAAACGGCCCGGGCATGGGCCCTGCCCCCCGGTCGTGTAACTTTTTGATGGTAAAAATTTTTTTGGGGGACAATGGGACAGGCAGTCCCCGTATGTAAATTCAAAAATTCATAATTCTTCATTTGAAATTTAATTAGTGAAACTTGATCCCTTTTTTTCTTTTCTATCCTAAACCGTTCAAAGCGAAACAAAAAATTTTTTTCCCAAATTTGTATCAATTTATTTAAAAAACCCAAAAATTTTAGGGGAAAAAACTTAAAATCACCCTGTGAAATAGTTTAAAAAAAGAGTTACATAAACTAACCAAAATAGAGCTAACCTTTCAACTGCAACTTTGATATGTCCACACAAAGGACATTTCTCAACTACTTAAGCATCCCCTTTGATTCCCACAAAATCATCAAACCATGGTATAGCTTACAAAAAACCCATTCTATTTAAAATATTTTCTTAGAACACAACAATAAGAACAAAAAGCTTAAATCTAGAGTTATAAATTTTCAATTAGGGTTTTTTAAAAAGATAAGGGGTTTTCAAACTATTTTCGTAAGTTGGGAAACTAGTGGGATCCTGGGGAATCTTTAATTTGGGGCCTTGAATTCAAAAAATAGAAAAAAGAAAGGAAAAGCCAAGGTTCATTTATTTTTTATCCTTTTTTTTTCCAATCAAAAGCACACTAAAACTAGGGGTGGGAATCGAAAAACCTAGTCCTCCTAGTACTACAAAAAGTTTATGGGGGTTAAAAAAACTATCAGTAAGTGGGGAAGAGTTGGGAAAAAACGAACAATCAAAAGAAAAGGGTTTTAAATGATGAAACAATGCAATCAAAACAAAAAGAAACTGCACATTTTATCCATCTAGGGAGAGAAATTACATTCGCTCTAACCCAAATTTAAAAATTTTATCGCAACCAAAACAAAAACCCAAACCTAGCTTGTGTAATGGGAACACCTCCTCCTGTGACCGCCTTCGAAACCATGACTCCACCCTTTTCGCAAACCCTTTCTTGTCACTTAGTTTGACAAAAAATAGGGGAAAGGGTCATTTTGGTATCCTCACAAAAGGAAAAAGATTTTGGCCTAATACTCTTAATTGTTCCCCAATTATATTATGAACTGTTTCATATAGTCAAATAAAAGTTAGGTTAACAGGGTGATGAAAAAGTTCATACAATTTAGAGATAATGGGAAAAGCAAAACAGCACCCACCAGTTCAACTCCGTTCAAATTTAATATCATACCCCGGCTACACAAACCAACTAACTTAAAAATAACCAAAAATACTCTTGATCTCAATCTTTAATACGTATCCCAAAAAGCAATAAGCACAAATCCCAAATTATTTTCAGACGCCATACGGGGATAAGTTGTCAACAAATGATCCTAAATCTTAATACCAAAAAGACTCAAATTTGTTTTTATAATTTAAAAAAAATTAGGGGTTTAATCTAAAAAGGTTATGTATTATATAAATATTTTATCTCAAAATATATTTTTTAAATTTTTTTATTATCAGTTAAGTTTTAATTTTTAAAAATACATAATTTAATTTTTACGTATTATATATTTTTTCAAAAATATTGAAACGATTTTTTATCTATTTAAAATTTCTTTTAATTCCGGGGAAAAAA